>OU974069.1:33482006-33704506 GCA_918843875.1 Diadumene lineata
ACCCCCCCCCCCCCCCCCCCCCCCCCTCTGCTCCCCCTCCAGATCCCTCTTTAATCAAACTCCAACAATGTTTTTAGTTAAATGAGGTGTTTATGGTCACCGTAGTAGTACAGATAGAACAATATATATAAAAATGCAGGTGCAAAGGCGTTTGTATAGGTGCGATATAGTCTAGAATGTAACCAACAGTTCACTACCCGGGGGGGGGGGGGGGGGGTAAACTCCGAGGGTAAACGATCTGGGATGCTCGTCATATCTTTTAGGGGTAAAAATCGAAGATTTGGTATCATTTAGGGTTTAAAAATATTAAATTCTCACTTTTTGAAATCTTTTAGGGATGAAAAACGTTTGAAGCCACGCCCTTTTGAAAAACGTTTGATATCTTTTAGGGATAATTTTGAAAAATTCCGACGAGCATCCCCGGAGTTCCCCCGGGTTCACTACGTTCTCGCTAATCGATTTATAAACGGAAGCCACTAACATCTAAATTATTCATTCGTGTTAACAGATCTTTTAGTACGTTTAAATTTTGACGCCTAAGTTTCTCTTGAGTGGCCACATTTGATCTTGTTTTAGTCGCTTATGGAAACATAAAAATTGTAGGCATCTACAGAAATGGTCGAAAATCGGGAGAAAGCATTTCGTGTGAGAAGTCTTGTGAGAGTACGTTCTGTAACAGCTTACTTATAAGAACATTTGGAAATGTTTTTTTTTTACGTTTATAATGAAAAGGAGAACAAACCAGTGCTTTAAAGTCAATTTTAGATCAACAAGCAACGAAATTTAAAATCTATAGCACTGATTACGAAATTTCCAGATTTTATGTATTTAAAAGTCATAAGCGATTGTTCCTATTTCCTTGATGGCTTTTAAAACATAACATCAGTAATCAATCATGGTAAAACATCCTCTTTAGCGCCTTGTTTTCACTTTAATGTATCAGTCATTCCTTTATGTCAAATTTACTATCTTATTCAGGTGGCTCATTTGTTGAGACTTTCCAATCATGCTATTTATTGTTGAGCAACTACTATCAACAATAATCAAGACTGGCTTTCGTATCGATGTCTCCTGTTTTATGTTTTGGACGGTTTTCAATTTGGATAATAACCTTTCAAGCCTGAGGAAAAAGCGAGCGTTTAGCATTATGAGTAGCTGTAAAATATATAGCATAAGCTGGGAATGTCTGTGGAGGTTGTGACGTATTAACGAGGCGAAGCGCTAAACATTTTCTTATTTATGTGATTTTTATTGTTGGCAAGAGATTATGAAATGTGTATCGTTGCTAAGCAGTTATAGCGAGCATGAATCAAGAGCTCTAACTAAAGGGACCGAAGTTGATTTGACCATGTCATTATATAGAATGAGGCGAATGAAACTTTGTCACGTTACTACAACAAGTGACATGATTTTCATCTTTTTAATTTACAAAACGTTACCCGTTTAATTTTATAATGTTGTTATTGGTGTGAAAAAAGCCTTAGTAGTAAGACTGTGTTCGCTAGTGCCTTTACAAGGACATTAAAACCATCATTTATGATCAATGAAGTACAAGTAATCTACGAATATGAAAAACAAAAGAAAAATTAACTTTACAGGAAAACTCTGCCGCGGCATCATTTTAAGAAATTCAAACCCAGGAATGCAGATCGGGAACTGGAGTATTTCTTAAAGCGATGCTATTCTTTATTGTGAATTGGTTTATAAGACTTTGAAATGGTCTCTAAATATGAAATGAGCATGTCGATCTCAGGTGTGTAGTAATGTTCTAAATACCATAATGGCGCGCTATAGGCAAACATTCTAAATGACAAAAATATTTCTCCTGAAAACAATTAAATCAAACTCGTCCAATCAGCGTGAAGTACAGATGGAGAAGCAACCAATAGGGATACTGTTGTGGTTTTTGTTTCTCTATGAACTACTCAGTTAATGTGCTACTTGCTAGTACTTAATGATAGCAGTGGTTTGAACATACAGCGTGCTGTGAGAAGGTTAGTAACCACATTAATATACCATGACTTTGGCATTCCGTACAAAGACCATGCTTCACTACATTAGTTATATATAAATTTAGATTTGAAGGGATACAAATATCAGATATTGATAATAGTGGATTCGTTTGACTTGCATGGTAATATAAATGTCAATGGTTCAAACGCCTGAAAGGTGCACATTTTAATTGCATGCATGTGTTTTTATCTATGTTGTTCAAAGACAAGCCGACCTTACTACGTGTAGATTAGTCAAGAGCATTTAAAATATATTATACCAGTTTAGACGATATATTTAAAGCCGCTTTATTACTGTTTTCAAAATGTTGAAATAGCAATCGTGACACAATGCTCTCCGCTGAAAAAGATGCTACTGCCTGTAGTGACCATAAAATTCGTTATCTTGTCCAAATTGAATGTTGAATTGATTAGAGATAAGCACCTAGGTAAATTTAATTTAAATGGTCATAGTCCAGGCATACTACTGATCTCACATGTCAATGTAGAATCATCAAAAGCTAGCTCTGCTCTAAATTTGCTACTATGTTGCAATATGCTACTAAAAAGGTGATATTCAGGGGCAATTATTGCCCAGTAGAATAAAAAAATAAGGTTATCTTGAACATGTATGCAGAAAAGAGACAGACAGACACCGTAAAACGGGTAAGTATAAGATAGTTGTTTTATTCATTTTAAATAAATGTTCGAACATGCAGTTACATAAAAGGAGGCGTTTTCAAATAGATATTCGGGAAATCAAGAAATGCGTACTGACGATCAATAAAAAATGAAATTTGGACATCTTATTACGTCTTCGATATGATTTGGTGTTATCCACGTTACGAATCGGAAAAAAAATGTGATACTAGCCAATATATTGAACTCTAGATCTCTACTTTTAAAGAGCCTTATGTCTATAAGGGACATTATACAATGGGCACTATACATCAAGTGATAGCAAATCATGTATGATGTTAAATCAGTGAATAAACACTGAAATGTAACAACTTGCATTACTTTTTTAAAGGACTACTTATATGCTTGCACACACGACAAGAAACAACGGATTTCAGTATAAAATATAATTGAATGATCAAACAAAATAGAATCAAAGATATAAAATAAAATATAGAAGCATAACCAAATATAATAGAAGCAATTATTAAATGAAATAAAAGAAACAATCAAATGAAATAGAAGAGACAATCAAATGAAATAGAAGATTAAACAGTCAAATGAAACAGAAGAAATGATCAAATTAAATGAAATAGAAGAGATAATCAAATGAAACAGAAGCAATGATCAAGTGAAATAGAAGCAATGATCAAATGAAATAGAAGAAAATGATCCATGAAATAGAAGAAACAATCAAATGAAATAGAAGAAATGATCAAATGAAATAGAAGAAATGATCAAATGAAACAGAAGCAATAATCAAATAAATTTATTACCAAAAAGAACAGAATCTAAACGTTGATTAATTTTTTTTAGCAATATTTGTTTTCGAAAAAGAAGAATACGAAGCAAACATTATTTTAATAGAGTATCGGCACAGTCCACAGAGAATAATTGATAAATTAGATGGATTAGGGCATATTCGCGCTTAAATGACCTCCCACGATGAAAAATCAATAAAAACGTATATAACTTAATGAAAAAGTAAAAAAATACTATTAAGAAAAGCCGCAAAAAAGAAAAAAAGAAAGAAAGAAAGAAAGAAATCAATGAAATGAGAGATTATAAACAAACTACTTGCGGATGTGCGTGCCGGTAAAATACGAAATTCTTGATGTCAGGCAAATAGCTGGCAGTCATTCGTTTATCATATATGCTATCATAGAAAATGATCAATCGAAAAGCTTTCTATGGTGAAATTACTCGGCCGCGTGTTGGTGATACTTTATAGGTCACGACTGCATGAGAATCGAATGAGCTCACTTCAGATCTTGCTCTGTATTCCATTCCTGACGTTTAATATGTATTCACAAAGAAAAATCCTAAAATATATCTATTTTCCTTATTTTTCCTGGTACTATAACGATTACCGATACCCTTTCCTGGATTTCAATGATAATTTATTGCAGAATACTTGAAACTGCCAGGCAACTAGTTCTATAACTATAACTATATGATACGCATAAGGTAAAAACGGTTTCTATGGCAAAAACCCTGGGGATTTCCGAGGACACGTAAGCCATTGACATCCATAGCGTATATATTGTCACGAAATTTGACTCTACTACTCTATTGACTCTTCTTCAGCTTCTTTTGAAATCTACTCTTAAAAGTAAATCGATGGTGACCAAAAGTTCATAAAAACAGAAACAAAACAAACGTGCATTTGCACCAATTCAAAAGAGGTGAAATGCAAGATGAACACTCGATGATTTTGAAATTTGAAAACGAAACAATTTTTTTTTTCAACTTTGAACAAATTTAAACTGTTTCATTCATTAAATTTTGTACAATATGGATCTTCAATATCCTTTTGAATACATTTGCATTCAAAATGAGAAATAGTTTAAGCATATAATATGTTTTCACTGAATGATAGTATACATAAATTGTATTATATTCCCTTGTCACAGTTCCCTTTACAATATATTAGTTTAACACATACAATTTGTGATTTTTGACAAATATCAACTTATTACTTTGTACTTGTTAATATTTAATAAGGAGAAAATAACAATCTTGTTTTCATATCTAGTCCTCTATAGCCTTATTTCTTCATTGCTCTTGTTTCCAAATAACTGGCAAAACCTCATGCAGTCATCGAATTCCTAGTTTTAATTGAGTCTTGTCCTGGACTTATTTACGAGAAACAATTAACTTTTTAATATAGGATAAAGCCCGTTCTAACCACCCCATTAACTGGCATATCGAGGATTTGTTATCAAGGTAGGGGTCCTAACAAACCAAATTTGCTCTTAGAGGAACAGTTTATTCTCAGATCGGATGGCCTGATTTTTGGATATACTAAATTGCTCGTGAATCGTAAATTAAAAATAAAGTACATTTTGTCATTTTTGTGCATATGATTCCTCTTGTCTTCATGGATATTCTTATGTGAATTTGCTCTAGTTTGACCCACTGACGACCATAATGCTTTGTCATTTAAACAATAGATTGTTTTTGAGTGACGTCATAGTGTGTTGGGGCAATTTATATTAAATATATATTAGTTCATAGACTAATCAATTAGTCACAGACCAATCAATCAATCAATCAATCAATCAAGCAAGCAAGCAAGCAATTAATCAGCTAGTCAGTCAGTCAATCAGTCAATCCATTCATCAATCAAGCAATCAATCAATTAATCAATTATTCAATTAACCAGTCAGTAAGTTACTCAATCAATCAACCATTCAATCAATCAATCAATCAATCAATCAATCAATCAATCAATTCCTAGACCATGCACGAGTGCGCACGCTGAACCTTAATCCAAGATGGCCGCGTATGACGGAGCTCGAAAGAATGCAGGGCAAAAACTAAAGCGTTTGGATGCAATCCAATATATAAAAAAATGGCAAAAGCTGCACAAAATAATGTATCTAAAAGGAAAAACATATAAAGCCTGGTTAGATGCTAAATATTTAGCAGGTTTTGAAAAGTGTAGCGACAATGATTTCGTTGCTCATTTGATCAGTGCATTTGAATTACGCCGAAGGGATAAAAAATACATCTGATCACGTCTTACTCCTACGTTCGTGATATGTTTATTTTATTATTGCTTCTGTTTCATTTGATCATTTCTTCTATTTCATTGGATTGTTTTTTCTATTTCATTTGATCATTTTCTTGTATTTCATGTGATCATTGCTTCTATTCTATTTGGTCATTGCTTCTGTTCCATTTGATCATTACTTTTTCTGTTTAATTGGATCATTTCTTCTGTTTCATTTGATTGTTTAATCTTCTATTTCATTTGATTGTCTTTTCTATTTCAATTGGTCTTTGCTTCTATTTCATTTGATAATTGCTTCTATTTCATTTGATCATTGCTTCTGTTCCATTTGATTGTCTCTTCTATTCCATTGAATTCAATCATTTGTTCTGTTTCATTTGATTGTTTAATCTTCTATTTTATTTGACTGTTTCTTCTATTTCATTTGATTGTTTCTTCTATTTCATTTAGTCATTGCTTATATTTCGTTTGATCATTCAATTCTATTTTATGCACGTACAATTTATAATGAAATTCCTTCCTTTGAAAATATATTTAAGTAACAATACGCGTAAGAACTAGTGAGGTTTCTATTGTTCTGCGGCAAAAAAACTTCCCCACGTAGAAATTCTTTAATTTTCACTATATTGATGTATCTAGCTAAGGGTTACACATTTCTTAAGTAAAATCTACAAAATGCTGTTTACAAGACAGTGTTTCTTTTGTGTTTAATGGTTTTGTCCAATCAGAATTGCTCAAAACAATGGCTAGGAGACACTTGCTTTTCATAGTGAGCCCCACGGTAAAATTTTCTCATAGAAAAAAATAAGATCGCTTTAATAAAACTGAAATGTGATTTTGAATAAAATATAGGAAAAATATCCCAAAAGTTTGAAAAAAGGCCAATTTTCTTGTTTTAGCCAATCAGATCAAGCATTTAAACAATACACAATTAACACCTTTATGCATTCCATTGCCGTTTGCTGCACTAGTCCTTACTCGGAACGTTACTTAACTTTGTAATCCTCTGTCTATGTAAAAAATCAAAAGTTGTAAATATAGCGTTTTGACATAACGAGCTATCTTATGCTAATGAGTTCTAAAAAAGGGCCGGTACACATGAGGGAGCTTGCTCCCGCAACATGCTCCCTGAGCAAAGCTTCCTATCTCAGCTATCTCGTGTGTACCAACGATTTCACGCTAAAAATAAGTTGCGAAACAAAACGTTTGCTCCCAGGTTTCGCTCCCTTTGTTGTGCAACATATTTTTCCGGAGCTTTGCTCCGGAGCATGTTGCGTGAGCATGTTGCGGGATCGTGTTTCAGGAGCAAGCTCCCTCGTGTGTACCGATTTTAATATGAGGGAGCAAAACCCGGGAGCAAAAGTTTTGTTGCGCAACATATTTTCGCGTGAAATCGTTGGTACACACGAGGTAGCTTTGCTCGGGAGCATGTTGCAGGAGCGTGTTGCGGGGGTAAGCTCCCTCGTATGTACTGGTCTTGCAAAATGACCCAGGAGCATGTTGCGGGAGCGTGTGTACCGGCCTTAATGAGCCAAAGGAACTCTGCCAATGAGCATTGCACGCGTGGGAATGTACGCTTTGATGTGAAAAGCTCAATCAGCTGATTATCGTGTTTATGTTAGAAATCATAAGCATAAGATAGCTCGTTATGTGAAAACGCTCTAATAAATAGCTAATAATGTCGAAATTATTTCCCTTCAGTTCAATACATTTCATAATGGCTAATATAGCCATAACAAATTGAGAGCGATACTGCGCATGTCATCCATTGACATCCTTAAATAATCTGTCGGTCTGTCTGTCGATCTAGCTGTCAATCTTATTGCATATCAGCCTCTATGTCCGTCTGTCTGTGTGTCTGTGTGTCTGTCTAAATACATCAAAGGTTTTCAAAGGTTTCAAAGGTTTTATTTTCCACAACAAAAACATTTTACAAAAATTGAAAAAATATATAAGAGAAACATATTGTGGAGGTTGCAAGAGAACAACCTAGAAGGTTAATCCAAGCTCTTGCAACCTTTACAAATAAATTTAAAATATTGAAATGAAGTTGAAATATGAGCCAGAGATAACGATTACATAAATATCTTGATTAATTTGAATAAACGTCGTAAAGTTTATGAAGGTGTTAAGGTGAAAGAATGAATGTATCAAGATGATAAAAAAGCTAGTTGTTTATTCACTAATCAAGTGCTGTTTATAAGCATCCCGAAAACTCTTTAAACTTTGGTGTTGTTTAATGCGAATAGGAATTTCTTCCCTTGACCAGCTCACGTACTACTGATAATAATAATAATAATAATAATAATAATTATAATAATTTATTTATTTTTAAGCACATCCCAATATTTCTCGATGCGCTTTACAACTATCAAATGTTAATTTACAAAATTATAATAAATGGTCTATTCACTAAAAATATATAATAATAACAATGGTAAAGATAATTAAATTAAGTTTTCAAAGAGATAGGTCTTAAGCCGCTACTTGAAGACATCCGAACGATGGCGATTCACGTACTTCAAGTGGTATCCGATTCCATAATCCTGGAACACATACACCTTCGTTCTTTCAAGCGTAAATGATCGGCTGATGAGCGAAGTGATCGACCTGGTCTATATGCTTGAAGAAGATCTGTCAGATACTTGGGAGCCATTAGGTTGACAGATTTGAAGGTTATTAGCATAAGTTTGAAAATGATACGCTTAGACACTACCCTGGGTACCAGAGGCCGCGAGGGGCTGAGAAAGAGCCCCTCGCGGCCTCTGGTACCCAGGGTACTTAGACACTGGCAGCCAGTGAAGATTGCGTAGAACAGGGGTGATGTGCTCGGACTTCGTAGTTTTTGTAACTATACGAGCAGCAGAATTCTGGATTCGTTGCAGCTTTCCAAGGTATTTCTCTGGAAGACCATACAATAAACTATTACAGTAATCAATTTTAGATTTCTGTACATTATTCAGTGATATTTCTGTCATCTTTTACATGGCTCACGACCATGTCGCGTAATTCGTATCGTTCAACATCACGATAATCACTCATCAAGCTACTATATAGCTCAATTAAAAAACCGCTTTCTTTTGTTATCGATGTTGGAAAGTTTCGATTTTCAGATAAGCCATTCTCTGTAACATGATCGACCAATAAACAACTCTTCCAATCAAATGCTATTGATAGCCGCGAGATTATTTTCAAACCATAAAACGTCTGATCGACGACATGAAATTTAAATCTTGTTTGTAATCGGTTTAGTATGTTAGTTTTATTCCAAAAATCAGTCTTTGATATTGGTGTTCATATTTGCAAGCTGTGAGATATACCCAGGAACTGAAACTCTGCTTTGGATTACAAAAAGAGTAAAAAGCTGTCCATTCCGTAAAGGTAACTTATGTGCTGCAAAACGTTAACATGATATTAAAATACTTCAGCAAATTTAAATAATTCAGTTTATGCTCAGAAAAAAATTAGAACATCATGCTTTATTAGAAAGTACGTATTTCAAGTTACATTTCAGACGTCTTATGTGGTTCGCCGAAAGAAAAGAACCACATAAGATGTCTGCAACGGAGGCTATTTCAAGTTCTCATTTTATGTGAAATAATTCGATTAGGATCAGGTATGCTTCTTTTTGGTTACGTTTTACTATATTGTGAATTAGCCTTAGATAATTACGAAGAATTCTTGTGAAACTAAATATGCTTATGGGTCGGACCGTTATTTTTTATGTATGATTGTTGATGTGGTCACTTGGGTCAGTCATATCAAGTTTGATCTGTGTAAAATTGAAAAAAAAGCTGTTTATGCACGTAGTAGTATTAAGAAAAACATAATCTTGAAAAATACCATTCAATGGTGCAGATCATGCAGTCTTGAGGAAGATTTATTGTTTGTTTTATGCTTTGAAAATAAACTTTTGCATAGTCTTAAAGGAATAACTACAAAAACCTAATAAGTCAAAAACTCCCTGTCTCAGTGCAGGCAACCGCACATTTTCACGGTTAAAACAATGCCAATCCCAGCCCCATTTTATCTTTGCTGCTAAACAACACTGTTAATAGCGGAGCTCCGCGCAGGCCGAAGGCCTGCGCAAGCGGATCGAGCACCATAATTAAGAAAATATGGTAAACCATCGAGCTGAATTTTCGTCGACAGACACAGGAAGCCGCGTGTCCGAAATACGTACGGTGTCCGTCCGTGCCCATTGCGCGAGAAAACGCTGACCGGTTTTAGTGGGCGCCAAAGCAATCAATATTTTTGCAGTTTACTGAAATTTTTCTACAAAATGTATTTCTACACTGGACAAAGAGCATGAAAATAGTAAAGCTAAGCTGACGGCTTCAAGAGGTTTGACTGACAAAGAGAAACAAATGACCGCGGCGTGAAAAAAGAAAAAGAACTACGATTCAACGATGTTGAAAAGCTTCAAAGAATTTTCACTGACAAAGTGTGCAAAAGTCTCGTGTCGCTGTTTTTAACTATTCAAATGTGCAGTCACATGCAGAGCTGTTAAACTTTTATTTGATACTTAAAAGTCATTCATAGCTGGAGATTTTACAAGTTGCATTTTCTGGAAGAGTTTATTTGACATGTTTGTCGAATGGTAAAAACGGACGTATTATTCGTGGATTCTTCGTGGCGTTTTTCAACGATCGACTAATCTACTTTTAAAAGTAAAAAAAAAAGAAAAGGAAAGAAAATCGACGGTGATCAAAAGTTCATAAAAACAGAAACAAAGCAAACGTGCATTTGCAGAAATTCAAAAGAGGTGAAAAGCAGGACCAACACGACTCACGAAAATGATTTCACTCTGTTCAATCATCAATTTTTACGGGCAATTCAGAACACAAAGAGCTTTAGAATCAATGCAGATTAATCAACTAATCACAACGAAAAATAACTTTTCATACAAGATGTTTGTCAAGAAAGTATGACTGGCAGTTCACGGTGTGGAAGGAAATTTAGCAAATTGTGTGATCGAGCAACACGAGCTAACCATACTATGCCGGCCGTTCTGTTGAACTGTAAACTTTTTAAAGGCGGTTAAAATATTTTTTTAACTTTTAAAATTCAGAAAACATGAAAAAGCTTATTGTGATCAGCTTTGAGGACGAAAATTTCAGTGGAAAAATGACAGTACAGGACAAGAAACGTGGCGCCGGTATGTTTACATTTGTTAATTTATTTTTTACCATACGCATGAAAGCAGTTTGCAATAATTCCTGCAAATTATTTACTTCTTTTTGTAAGATATTTCTCCATGGCTGAGACCTTTTTGTGTTTTTTTTTGTTGTTGTTTAAAATTTGATTCTTGTAATACTTTGATTTGTTATTGAATTGCAATAAAACGCTTGTATTCGTCAGTGTAATCAAATTCATATTGAAATAAAAGTTAATACGTATTGGCTATTTTTTTAACGAGTTACGCAGTATTCACATTTGATAATTAACTAGACGCTAATATAGCGTGAAGTCGGGCTAGCAGGCGAAGAAAAAATTGCGAAATTCCTGCTTTTATTCATTATACGTGTAAGTTGTTTAATTGGGATTCTGCTTGGTTCTCGATCACGTTGAAGTACAGCACGCGTGCTTTGTTTATAACACATTCTACTGCACATTCAGAAGCAAAAAACTTTGCATATCGAGACCTCAGACATTGTTTTGACATATAACTTTTATTAATTGTATTTACATCAACAGACAGTTGTACAGCTTTTTCAAACAAATTACAATTCTTTTCTAACCACATAAACAAATTGTTCAACGACTCCTGTATTCTTACATATACAAACCCGAGCAAGATAAGACTAGCGACTACAAACAGGCTAAATAAAATCGCCTTTTTATTTAACAGTATTAGGAAAATATTTCCATTCAATAGGCTAAATGAGCTTACAATAGGTAAAAGACAAGCAAATAAAAGAAAAAAGTTTGTTATTTTGGTGTCTTCATGACTTACATAATACCGTAGGTTGCTTTTTTCCAATATGGCGGACGTCTTCGAGGTCATTTCTTGTCTCAGTTCGACCTTGATCTCATCACATGATACCTTGCTACTTTCCACATCTCGTGAGGACTTCACTTCAGTATAGTTCGTTTTGTGACTGTCATTTGTATTGTCCTTTGTGATATTTTTGCATAGATCATCAACGATCAGGTGTGAACTAGTTACTCGTTTTAGCATGACTAGTGTGATTAGGCAACGTGACATGGTTTATAAAAGCTTTATTTGGGTTCCCTGTGGTCGAGTTCCCAAAGCATTATGGGGGACTATACACGACGTTGCCAGATAGATAGATAGATTGAAGAAAAGGTAGAACTAAAGTCGGGCACCCTAGCCCGACTAAAAATACACAGCCGTATTATACGGTGGCCGGTAGGGACAAAGCACTAAAACGACATTTCAAAAGTGTCTGACAACATTTCAAAAACGCCTGCAACATTTCAAAAACGCCTGCAACATTTAAAATGAGTCTGACAACATTTCAAAAACGCATGCAATATTTCAAAATCGCCTGCAACATTTAAAACGAGTCTGACAACATTTCAAAAACGCATGCAATATTTCAAAATCGCCTGCAACATTTAAAATGAGTCTGACAACATTTCAAAAACGCATGCAACATTTAAAATGAGTCTGACAACATCTCAAAAACGCCTGCAACAATTAAAATGAGTCTTACAACAATTCAAATTTGCCTGCAACATTTCAAAAACGCCTGCAACATTTCAAATGAGTCTGACAACATTTCAAAAACGCATGCAATATTTCAAAATCGCCTGCAACATTTAAAATGAGTCTGACAACGTTTCAAAAACGCATGCAACATTTAAAATGAGTCTGACAACATCTCAAAAACGCCTGCAACAATTAAAATGAGTCTTACAACAATTCAAATTTGCCTGCAACATTTCAAAAACGCCTGCAACATTTCAAATGAGTCTGACAACATTTCAAAAACGCATGCAATATTTCAAAATCGCCTGCAACATTTAAAATGAGTCTGACAACGTTTCAAAAACGCATGCAACATTTAAAATGAGTCTGACAACATCTCAAAAACGCCTGCGACAATTAAAATGAGTCTTACAACAATTCAAATTTGCCTGCAACATTTCAAAAACGCCTGCAACATTTCAAATGAGTCTGACAACATTTCAAAAACGCATGCAATATTTCAAAATCGCCTGCAACATTTAAAATGAGTCTGACAACATTTCAAAAACGCATGCAATATTTCAAAATCGCCTGCAACATTTAAAATGAGTCTGACAACATTTCAAAAACGCCTGCAACATTTAAAATGAGTCTGACGTTTCAAAAATACCCCTAAAAGATACCTGACGTTTTTCAAAAGGGCGTGGCTTCGCTAATTTTTCATCTATGAAAGATACCAAAATCAAGAGTTTCAGTGCTATTCAACCCCTAAAAGGAACAAAAAAAGAGAATTTGGCATCTTTTTATCTCAACCCCCCCCCCCCCCCCCCCAAAAAAAAAAAAATTACCAAATCTCTGAATTTTACCCCTAAAAGATACGACGAGCATCCCCGATCGCTTACCTACCGGGCTGAAGCTGCAGTCTTCTTCAGAGTGTTATTCGTCAGACGGTGGAGACTCCAAGGGGAATTTATTCTGTACATAAATACGAATATATAGCTTACACACTTTCAGGAAAAATTACACAAATGGCTTGAACTGTGTCAGAACATCATGGACTACCAACAACACTAACAGCCCTTATCAAGAACATCAAATATAGGATATTACTCACTCTGACAAAACTACCACAACACAAACTAACACATCATCAAAGTGAACAGTTTGGACGTTAACAGCTGGACTGTAAGAGTAAAACTGCTAAAGCTGAAGCAGAAAACAAAAAGTTAATTACCCATCCATCCATCCACCCATCCACCCACCTTTATTTACGGGTGGCATTGGGTAACCGAGTGGTTAAGGACGTTTGCGGGCAAAAAAACTGATCTCGGATTTTTCTTAACTTCACATGAGCAAACTGTCAGGGGCGGCGGAACAGTAACAGCCATGGGGGGAGGGGGACTATAATCCCCCAACGCCTCCCCTCCTCATCCCTCACCCTTGTGTAAACTCATGCATTAATGTCTTTTAACCAATATTTTGTGGGGGGCCGAGCTCCCAAAAAATATTTTGTGCGGTTCCACCGACCCTGACTGTATTATGCGTTTAAAATAGCAACAACAAAAAAAATGGGGATACTGGATCCGTTTTATCATAAGATCACTGGCAAGGTGTGTTATTTAGAAAAAGAGCTCATCTTTTCTGGTTGAAACTCTATACTGTTCAAGAATGTCTCATTGCTAAAAAATTGAACTCCTAAGGTAAAGAAACGTTAGAAAAATATAGATATCAAATGAAACTGTCTCTC
Organism: Diadumene lineata; assembly: GCA_918843875.1. Classification (NCBI taxonomy): domain Eukaryota; kingdom Metazoa; phylum Cnidaria; class Anthozoa; order Actiniaria; family Diadumenidae; genus Diadumene; species Diadumene lineata. The sequence continues at coordinate 33,496,094 of OU974069.1, forward strand.
GATCAGTTTGAATATCAACTGAAGCTTTAAAGATAAAACTCGCCGAGCTTATTCAAAACATAATCGTCAGATTTTCTTTGTTTCGAAATATGTTGTAGAGCATATTAGTATGCATTCATTTTCAAAATGTATTCATTTTCGAGAAATTTTGCCCGTAACTTCGAAAAATCAACAAAAAAACGGACGCGAGGTCGAAAATCTCAAATGTATTCGTCTTATCGTCCTGGGGCCGGTTGCACGAAGGCTGAATCAAGTTATCCAATTCTATGGAGTGGATAACTTTATCCAATACTGGATAAATTTATCCACTCCATAGAATTTCTTTAGAATTTATCCGCTGGATAGCGCTATCCAGGCTTCGTGCAACCGGCCGCTGTCCGTCATTTCACCATTCCACAGGAAACCCAATATTCGTTCGCGCGTTTGAAACAGGTTAACCAAGAGAGAAAAGAAGATTTTTTTTTTATTTAAACATATTTATTTGTGCAGCAGAGGTAAGCAGTGATTCACGTTGAGCAGTTTATCGGGGACAACTTAAAAGAAAATGCTCTATCGACTCTACAACCCCTACTGACAGATGACAAGGAGACTTTACGCGCACTAAAATAGTTATTTATTCAGTATTTTTCATGGTGTTGAATAATAGATTAGTCCGTAGGGGTCCCTGTGCTAAAAGACTACCAAAGCACGCTCGTGTTAACGTCATTTTTTTTCGAAGCTTTGTCAGACTCATTTTAAATGTTGCAGGCGATTTTTAAATATTGCAGGCGTTTTTGAAATGTTGCAGGCAAATTTGAATTGTTGTCCGACTCATTTTAATTGTTGCAGGCGTTTTTGAAATGTTGTCAGACTCATTTTAAATGTTGCAGGCGTTTTTGAAATGTTGCAGGCAAATTTGAATTGTTGTCAGACTCATTTTAATTGTTGCAGGCGTTTTTGAAATGTTGTCAGACTCATTTGAAATGTTGCAGGCGTTTTTGAAATGTTGCAGGCAAATTTGAATTGTTGTCAGACTCATTTTAATTGTTGCAGGCGTTTTTGAAATGTAGTCAGACTCATTTTAATTGTTGCAGGCGTTTTTGAAATGTTGTCAGACACTTTTGAAATGTTGCAGGCGTTTTTGAAATGTTGTCAGACTCATTTTAAATGTTGCAGGCGTTTTTGAAATGTTGTCAGACTCATTTTAAATGTTGCAGGCGATTTTGAAATATTGCATGCGTTTTTGAAAGGCTGTCAGACTCATTTTAAATGTTGCAGGCGTTTTTGAAATGTTGTCAGACTCATTTGAAATGTTGTCAGACAATTTTAAATGTTGCAGGCAAATTTGAAATGTTGTCCGACTCCTTTTAAATGTTGCATGCGTTTTTGAAATGTTGTCAGACTCATTTTAAATGTTGCAGGCGATTTTTAAATATTGCATGCGTTTTTGAAATGTTGTCAGACTCATTTGAAATGTTGCAGGCGTTTTTGAAATGTTGTAGGCGTTTTTGAAATGTTGTCAGACACTTTTGAAATGTTGTTTTAGTGTTTTGTTCCTACCGGCCACCGTAGTATTAGATAGCTAGATCACCAATTAGTTAAGAAAGATGAACATTTTTTCAAATCTAAAAGAGGGTAAAGCAAGAAGCGGGCGGGGATTTGTTTACAACTCAAAGAAGCCATGTTAGTGTTTTTCTATTTTCTCATTGGATAATTAATTTTAATTGACAAGTGCGATATTTACCATGCATAACAACATAAAGGAAGCCCGAGTTGACTGTTACTAACAAAAGACGGTCGGATATTTTTCGCATTTTTGTGCATATTTATTGCGTATAATGAAATGTCGAAATGTCATTTTTGATTGATAAATTGATTTATCAACAACTTTTGCAGTGAATGGGTAAATGAATTAATGAATGATTGAATGAATAATTCATTTCATTAAATCGGAGCTCCGCTATTGGGTTTACCTAATTTTTATATTAAGCTTGGGCTAACTGTGGTTAATCATGCTGGGCACTTCGCTTTTATGTCGGGCACTCGATCAAAACAACTTTTTAACGATAAATCAACTCTTCTAGTTTGCCTTTATTTGGGCGAAATTATGAGCAGAATGGGCAAAGATCCTTAAAATCACGCTTTAGCGAGTAAAAACCAACGAGATGAAATAAGAAACCATTCGAAATAAACAAGGAAAACACTCGAATATTGTAAATTCCATCACAGCAATATGGCTGTTGGTTATAGACGAATGCGTAAGCGGGCAAAGACTTATTGGAAAGGGTCTTTATCAAGACGTAAGAGGTGCTCTTGAAAAAGTTTTGTTCGCCATCTTGTGACGTAGGCATATTACCAAATCTAGTAATGAACCGGACTGTTGAATCAATCTACTTATGTTTTTGGGTCGATCGTGCCATCGTTTTCCCACGTCACTATAATCTATTTCTCTTCAACGGAGACTTTTGTTTGAAATATGTATGTGTTATAAGTGTTACAACATATATTCTCTGCGAAAAAAATGTCCTATTTTTCTATGTGATTTTTATTTTTTATACTTTTGTATTTCTCTTTCTTTTTTTCATATATATTGCAATGTATTCTCAACAGAAAGATTATCCTTTTTTTTTTTTGCATTTTGTATTACTTACTGACTTCGCATAAAATCATATAACAATTAAAAGTGAGTAAAACGTTAGCATTTTTTTGGTAAATTAAAAAAAAAAACATATGATAACAATGAGTGGTCGTTGATTCTTTTGTCAATGTCAATGAAACTGTTACTGGTACAGTTATTGATTGCACTATTTACTATTATTTCAGTGTCACCGTTTTCTTGCTTGTTCTTTTTACACGGACTTCCGAAGGCTCATTTGGGCTCGACTTTTCGTGGTGATTATTTGGCTCAAAATGTCTCAGCCAATCATAAACTCGCATAGTATCATCCAATCATAACTTCAATACTATCATTCGTCCAAATTGCCATATCCAATCACAAGCGTTACACAGGAAGACCGACGGTAGTTTTACTTTGTGGTGTCTCTTGATTACAAAGCAAGCCGCCATGTTGGACAATAATTATCGAAGAATACAAGAAAAGTTAAGTTTATAGAAAATGAATATCCCCTAATAGTTCTTGTATGGAGTATGCCGATACTATTATTTGTTCAATTAACGTATGCAGTATTTACGAAAAGTCATTTTGCAAGATTTTTTTAATGTGATTCAACTCGTATCTTCGCTTTGTTGTACGTGGAAAGCTGTCAAAATGTTTTCAAACAGTCTTGACGAATGCCATATATTAGAAAAGACTATTTATTTGTGCAATCATAATGATGTTATTGTGTCAATAAATGTACACAAAAATGTAGATCACGCTATGTCAAGTATTTGCATTATAATAGTATTTGTGTACGTTGTGTGAATGTCATGGGAATACGCGCGACCGAGAACCTAGTAAAATAGAATGTTCTTCAGCCGAAATTTCGGACATTATTCCGGCTGCACACAAGTTATTTCAACGGACTCTGCGCAAGGAAGTCCGTGTAGCGCTCTTAGAGCGTCTAGTTTATAGAAATTCGCTTACCTTCCATTTCATTATGATTTTTAAAAGAATAAATATGTTGAAAATAAAATTTGGGAATTTAAACTAGTTTTTGGTGTTGTTGACATAGTCCTTATTGCCTCAATCCTATAAAAAATATCCAACATGATTTCATGACTCACTTGCTTTAGATTGTTTGTAAAAAAATTCAATTCATTTAAGCAAAGATCTAAGGCAGCATTTTACTACCTGTTAGGTAGACTAGTTACATGCATTTATGATTGAGGAGCCTATTACATTTACGGTGGGGTCGATTATTACATTTACGGTTGATTGTTATAACATTGACGGGTGGTATTACATTTACGGTTAATTGTTATTACATTGACGGTGGGTATTACACTTACGGGTGTTATTACTTTTCAGGGTAATACAGGTGTTTTGGAAGCGGGATTTGAAATGACTAATTCATAAAAGTACTCAAAAGACCAACACTCCATATTACTATAATTTATTCTTTTCTAGAGAAAAAAATCAAAATGTTTTAATATTTTTTGTTGTGTGTGACAAACAGTAGCGCGTATCGTAACTGTAATTTCTAAGAAAACCTTCGAATCATCTGTCGTAAGCCGCGAGCTTTTGGACCGTTTCGCACTCACACTGCACGGCTCTCACAATTCATTTCACACTTTAGATATCAGATTTACCGTTACTGATTCGGTGCCGTATTTGATAATGTCAAGTGAGCAATAAAATTGATGAATATAATTAGAATTTCCTCAGCTAACTAGAATGCCAATAATACATTTTTAAAAGCTCTAGTAATCTAATTCGGACCAGTACATGAACAGCTAGTGACAAATCTCATTTTACACACCAATACTTTGTTCACCGGTACCATGCCATGGTAACCTACCACGACGAGAAAAGATTGTCTATGAATGTGAAAACTGATAAGAAACGATTTTTTTAAACATATATATACTTATTTGGCGTTTAAAATCGCTTAGAACAATTTTTGGCCAATTTCAAAGCTGGTTTTGTAGACAGCTGCCGTGCCATAATGCATGATTTTCTTCGACTAAGGGTAAGTTCACATAATGGTGGAAAATAACGTTTATGTAGCTGTTATTTGGAAATTAGAAATTAACAAAATGTCACTGAAAATTGCATGTATGAAGTAATTTGAAATTGGCACTCCGTTATAAGAGCCGAAGGCCTAAGTTCTATTACAAAATAATTAAATTAGCTTAAGACAGTTTCATGCACAAAATATGTATACTTGTCAAATTTTGAATAACCTTTTGTTCTAGATTAATTCAAATATGTTGAATAGAAAACTTTAAAAAGGAAATTTGTCTTTTTTTCTTTTGTGACATGAATTCAGTGTCGGATTGCATTTTTTTTTACAAATTAAAAGAATGACTTGTTACGGTGAAGTTTTTCTCTCTCAATAGAAAATAAGAATCATGCAAGATTTTCGTTTATTCTATAATCAAGTTTTTTTCCGGATACATATTGGTAAAACCACATTAAAGAAAGTCTTGTCTGGTCATCCGATGACTTTGTATGCAAATGAAGCGTTCTATTTAGCTTTTCACTCTAATTGTTAGCTTTTTCGCTACAGGTTAACTTTTAAAAAGACATTACAAATAGCTGTCATTCAAGATTTTTACATCCTAAGAAATTCCATTTTTCATCTCAGTCGCTTGAATTAAGAGGATCTGTTAATATCAATAATTAATATCTTTATGAGCGCATTTAAATAACCTGGTAGTCGCAAAAGCTGTATTTGCGAAATCAAGCAAGGATGTTTAACGATCCTCGTGTCGTGTATATGCAGAGAACTGACACTATAAATCAAAGCCACTTCGTAAAATTCGTCACAGATTTGAGCGGTGTAAAAGACTATGTGAAACGTAACATGCAAAGAGGTCAGTAGTTGCCATTATTTGCTGCATATCAATCAATTATATAAAAAGTAAGCTAATGTCACCCAGATTAACGCTGTTCGCTTAATTTTCCATAGCGCGCAGAATCTTCGACGGATATTTTTTAACTATATATCATCTGAAGGCTTCAATGTTGCTTATTTTAAATAAGTGAAAAAGATATTTTCAATTTTCAACAATTTGTTTTCCGCTGCATGACGTGATTAATATGATTTTATAGGACGTCGTTAAAAAGGATACTGCAGTCGGAACTCATCTGATCAAAACGATGACAACGTTGTTGGAGGGAACGAAATATTTAACTTAAAATCCTTGTCTTAGTTTTTTAATGTTTTCGTAGGAAAGGTATTTGTATTGAAAGTCTCTTCATATCTTATCAACAAAGGCTTTATAAAAACATGGAAATACGCTTTTTAGTTCAGTCTTTTGAGTTTGGAACAATGTTATTAGCGTTTCGATTGGAGAGGTTTTGACTGAACGTTAACTTTTAAAAACTATATAAATCCTCAAATCAAATATTTTAAAGAAATGATATTGTTATTCTACATGTTCAAACTAAGCAACTGTTAATCTTTCAGACGATGTATTGTCTGAAAACAATTGGTCAGATAGTGCACTTTGAGACTGAAGTTGGCAAACAGACTGATAATCGGATAAATTATATCTATGCATAGTTTTTAGTTTTTCCAACTGACAATACAATACAATACAATATTTGTATTCACATTCATTTGTACAAGCTTTGTTATATTATATTAATAATTTCTTTTTTTATATTTATGTTTACATTTAGATAAAAGTTGAAAAGATATTTATTTCATTTTTGAATGTTAGTATCTAAATTTCGAGTTAGACACTATTGCCTTGTAAAGTTGTATTGTTTTCAAAAGAGCAAATACGACAAAAAAGGAAAGTTGTAATCTAAATTAAACACGATGAAAGATAAGCTATAAGAATAATAAATAAGTGTTTAAGTGTAGAAGAAATCAACTAGTAAAGTAAACTAAAGTAATTGAATAGTAATTTCGTTATAAACTATATTTTTTCACTACTGGCGAGCTTTGACTATGCAGTAAAAGCTCTTTCACCTTTAGTTTAAAAATGAAAGATTTTTCGAAAAAAATATGAAGAATATCCTTTATGTAATTTGAACTTTAAAATTATTCTTTAGTCGAGGAAAAGAAGAGGAAAATATATATGTTAATATTTCAATAATAATCTCAATGTTATAAGTCGATCATTACTTGTATAAGTATTTGAATTTTGTCATCATTTAAAGCATATCTTTTTACTCGTACTAAAGTCGTTTATTTAAGGGATTTTTGCGTCGTGCGCTTTTTCGTGCTTAGAAACCTCCCACGTGCATCCATACTCGACCCATTGCTTTTTGAGTGGTAAATGCGTACTTCGTATGTGCTTGAATGATAGACTTGATGTGGTTGAAATATAGATAATTAATAACATATTAACGATCGATAAGTGGTGGTGATGACAATGGTGATGATGACAGTAATGATGATGACAATGGTGGTGATGATGATGATGACAATGGTGATGATAATGATGACAATAATGGTGATTGCAGTGATGTGATGATGACAATGGTGGTGATGATGATGATGACAATAATGGTGATTGCAGTGATGATGATGACAGTGATGGTGATGATGATGATGACAATGATGGTAGTGGTGGTGACGAGGATGATGATGTTGATGTCGATGATAATGGTAAATTCAAACTACTATTGTGCCAAAATAAAGTGAAGAATTGAGATGAAAACGAAAACACGGTGTTACGCAATCTCGTACCCTGAGTCCTCGTTACTTCGGCCAGCGGCTCGAAACAAGGACTCTGGCATAATCCACTGAAAAGTCCAAGGTTTCTTGGACTTCCGGCTGCGCATGCGCCTTTACGGCCAATGTACAAACCGACCAATGGGGAATCGAGATTATGTCAGAGCTGATATTTAAAAGTAAAATCCGTTGTAATTCTGATGGAATCGATATCCAGCATCGATCAACATACGGCGATATCGTCAATGAAAATGGATTTTTCCTAGTGATATTGTGGAAGTTTTGGAACAAAATTCATAGATTGTAATGATTATTTATTGAGTAAACATAATCCGAAGGGATTTTAGGTTAATTTGTGATTTTCGACGAGCTAGAAGAGAAATTCTGTCGGCCGTTGGCAGCTGTGTTTGGCGTAGCGCGAAACATTAAATAATCTCCTAACTATTGCTTCAAATTGGCTGAAAATCTCTAGGAAGGTAAAGAAAATAGCGATACACAAGTACAGACTTAATTTTTATCATATTTTACATATTTTCTACTGCTAAAAACGGTCACAAACATCTAGTTTGAGTTTATTTGTGTTTACGGTTGTTCGCGCTTGCGTGGTTGTCAAAATTGAATGACCAATCAAATTTGAGCAAAAATCAGATTATGTCAGAGCCCTTGTTATCCGCTGCTGGCGAGGAAAAACGCGGGCTCTGAGTATGAGATTGAGTGTTACGTAGTTTCTGAGATAATTAAAAATTTTTTTTTTTTCGCTGATTGTTTTACGATAAGTTGTATATTAGTAAGGGTTAAAAAAGGAAATGTCGGTATTTATCCGTTCTTACTTTAATGACAAATAAATGCATTGAGGAAATCCTGTAAGCTTAACGCTCTGTGCACTTCACATATACTTTTACTTTTCAAGGTTTACACCGACATGCATGCATTCAATCTTGCATGGCTGAAATTTACAGACAACTAATGTAAATGTTGCATACGTTTCTTTCCAGATTTGACAACATTGAAAACAGCAGAATAGAGCTTTTGGTTGACACTGCCCTGCAAGAAAAGGCAGGATAAAAGGTAATATTTACATCTGATATTAACAGAATAAATAATTTTGAAAAGAAGCATGAAAATCAACAGATACTATATATGAAAATGCAAAATCTGATTTTTATTTTATTTTAGGGAAACATATGCATTGTGGTAGATAAATTCATTTTGCAAAAGAAAGGGGTGAGTGGGGGGGGGGGGGGGGGGTTAGAGTAAAAACACTTAACGATTTAAGAAACTGGATATCCGGAGTTTTAGAATTGAAGTGCGCAATGTAAACAAGATTATGTACATTCTTCTATTTGTTTAGTGCTCGTTTGCACATTTTTATCATCATTAAGAGTCGGTGAAAATCACGTGTAAAGCATGGCTGACTGAATAGTTTCATGTCATGCCGAAGGGTTTGGGACTCCCCTCCCCCTTTTAAGCTTTTATTTCATTTTTGCACGGTGAAATATAAATGTAAGCTTTTACAGTAATATATATCATTTCATACTAACTTATTATACAAGAAGCATAGATGTAGGTTAAAGTAAATCAAACAAAAACAAGTAAACCTAAAAAACACATAGAACAATATAAATATCAAATAATTAGCATAGGAAAGCTGGTCGATAAGTTATGGAATTAAGCGCAAATTTGATGTCATTTCAAGATTAAGTAAATCTGCTTTTTAGGGTCGATTCGCACGCCTAAAACAATGGATTTTTTTTATTTTTTTATTTTTAGAGTCACGAGGACATTCACGGATCACAACAACAATTTCCTCAGTTATATTCACCTACACTTATTACATTTTGGGCAAATCCGCAAACTGTCCAGCCTCAGTCTGACATATAATAATATTAGATGTAATGGCTTAGCCATCCTTTAGCAGCAGGGGTTCTTCGCTTGCTCAAAGTATTTTAATGCCATAATTATCGGATATTTATCATTCATGGTTAATGTTTTGTCCTATATTCAACAGTTTTTCATCAACTGAATTTGATACTGTGTAACTGAAATCATAATCAATGGCAAACAAGAAGAAATTAAGGTAATTCCGTAGAAATAGAACTAGCCATAGAATTTTGATAAAACTTTCTACAGTAAAACATTTTGAGTTTTTCATCAAAAATATAAAATAAAAAAAATGGGGTCACCGTATTGGATTTCGCGGGAATAATTTTTAAAGTATACCCACTTTTGTCAATCTAGCGTCCAACATTCGAAAATAGAAGTATCTCTTTACTGAGCTCGGTAGGTGCCCCTATTGGTTTGCGAGATATTTTGAGAAATATCCTCAAAATTCAATAATATCAAGGCTTTTCCGAGTATGGACTGGTGCGAGTTTAAAGAAATTCGTAGTTTTTTGCTTGAAAATGTGAAAACTGTTCTTATTTTAACGTTAAAGCGTTTCTCATACATAACTTTGTATCTATTGATAATAAGAAATGTAATGCTCTCAAATTCGAAATATGCGCAGAACTGTGCGCAGTGCAAAACTACGGAATTACCTTAAGGAAACAAATAAAGTCACGACGAATATCCATTTCTACGCCGCCGTCCACGTAGCTCTTTTCTTGATACATGATATTTCAATACTGTCTACGTATAAAGAGTGATCATTATATCACCATTATCACAGCTCTCAATTTTTATAGCTAAAAATACAATCAACAACAATGTCCATACGACATGATTTGGATGTAGTTATCTGAGCTGACTTTAATTTGCCACTGCTGTCTTCATTTACAAAGAAAAACACATTAACGAATTGAAAAATATTAAATCTTGAAGGTCAAAACGGATAAAACGCATGGTCGATTAACAATTTTTGTGCCAATTAACGGACAACTTGTATTGGAAAATCCAGACCTAAGGATTATGGCGATCATCACCAAAATCATCATCATCATCGTCTGATGATGTCAGTCATATGTAATATATCGTAAACATCGCTAACATCATTGGATTATTTCGATAGGCTGTTTGTTAATCCTATAAATACTAGCATAACATGGCTGATAGTAAAAGTCAGTAATGTGCTTTTGGAATCTACGTACGTGGGCGCAGCTAATCCCAGATTACCGTTATCATTAAGTTGGCTTTATAGACTGAACTCATGTATTAATCATACATGCAATCAAGAAATAAACTACTAAAAAACACATTAAATATAGGCAGTGACTATCAGAATTCTACATAACAACAACAACGATCAGAGTCCTTTGCGCTAAAGTGGAAAACCGTACGGATACGATAAGCGAATTAGAGTCGTTTTTATATGTATGAGTGGGAAACAGTACTGTATCGTATCGTAGCCGTAGTTCCTAAGAAAACATTCGAATTTTCTGCAGTATCGTAGAGTGCACGCACTAAAGGCGTGTGCAACATAAATACCACTAAGGAACCGGTTATTATCTATCGCCTGAAAGAAAAGTGAAAAACGAAAAAGATGTGCATCAAAGGGGTCTTCGCCAGCTAGACCCATTTTAAGTTTTCACGACTCATATATATACTTCATCACAATTTTATGATGCTGAAGGAGGGAATCTGTTAAATTTTATCTGTTAAAAATCCTCCGTATCCCCCCCCCCCTTCCCCCACCCAGGCGATAAATAATGATCGGTCCCTAAATAGTGCTATTTTATGATAATTCTATTGTCTTCTTTTGTTTAATTAGTGCTATTTACTACTAAATAGTGAAAACTGTAGCACAATTTAAGTGCGTGCACTCTAGCGGTATCGTAACCGAACCGTTTCCCACTCATATGAAAACCGTAACGACTCTATTTCTTTGGAACAACGGTACGATACAGTATTAGCGCTGTTTCCATCTCGTACAAAATCGACTCTATACTGACCACAGTTAACCAAACAATAATAACGATAACGACAGGTTACGAATTAGTAATAACCGACACGATAGCGACAGATAACAACGTTTAACGATATTGAGATAACGGCAATGATAACTATAACAAAATGTACATGAAATAATAGAGCAAACGTATGAAAACCATGAAATAAAAACAAACCGTTACTAACAAATAATAGCTATTGCTATTTGTCACTAGAGTGCAAACACTAAATGTGTGCAAAAGTTGTTACTTTTAAGTACTAAATAGCGCTAATTAAACAAAAGAAAACATAAATACCATTAAATAGCGCTATTTTATGCTAATTCTTTTGTCTTATTTTGTTTAATTGGTGCTATTTACTACTAAAAATTGACAACTGTTGCATTCTTTTTATGCGTGCACTCTAAGATAGCACTATTTAGTGGTATTTATGTTGCACACTTTTAGTGCGTGCGCTCTGACACTCTGGAACCAGAACATTGCTATTCCTTTAGTCAGGGTATATTGTGTTCTTGTTGAGTACTACTGGCAAAAAGTAACTAAATAGTGACTCAACAATTAATAGCTCTCTCCTGTTCTCATTGAGTTTCTGCCTTGCACGAAATGTATGACTCTTCACGACCTGTTTTAAAATCTATTTTAATAAATTATTCTAATTAGGTGACTACATATCTTACGGTTAACTTAAACCCTAACCCTTAAAGTTTAGTATAGCATAGATAGCTAGTAAACTACAAATCAAGTTAATTTCAATAATATTTCATGGTAACATAATGTTTTATTGTAGAAACTGTAATACTAAAAATATATTGTATCAGAAACTGGAAGCAGCGAGGCGGTATAGCATCACAAGCACGATTTTATAAAAAAGCTTGAAATGTGCACTTTTTTGTAATAGAATGATAGATATTGATAAAAAGTATTGTAATTGAGACTTTTTTGTATATGTGATAATTAATATGGATTATTTATGTACATAAATAATGGAGACTGGTTTGTTATTTCCTTCAGACGATATCTAAACATATCAAAAATATCAAATCAGTAATTGTCAAATAATACTGTTCTATATTTGTATATCATTTATCAAAATTCATTACATATATATTTCATGCATTTTTCATACAAATGATAGTGATTATACCTTAGTTCGTCAGTTATCTGGATCGTTTCTCTTTTTAATGTTTTATGTTTTGTTTCATTCTTTGCTTCATATGATATCATATCATATTTCGAAACCATGCTGTAAACAATACGAGACTCTCGCACAACAATATACATAAGCTAGAGATTGCGCTTGCATACACAAGTTTGCAGGAAAATATACGGTATATTTCATAAAAATTTAACAACATACAATCCCTTTTTCATTTATTATTTTTAATGAATGGAAGTGATATTACCAATGAATTCGAAATGATTGCATGTTAAACCTGAAGTCACGAGACATAAAATGTTAAAAATAAAATTAATAGAAACCTCGTTTTCTTATTTATCCTTACCAGTGCATAGGTGTGTATCATATATATCGACGTATTATAGTGTCTTTCGATAAAACCTTTAAAAATATATGTAATATTGCTATGTTCACTTGTGTCAGCTATTTTCACTTGTTACCACAACTCACTAAAAGGGTGGAGCCATGGGGCGCGGAGACGGCTCCAATTAATTCTAGACTATTTAGCCTTTCTTTTTTATTAACAATGTGATCAAACAGATTACAATCTCATAAAAACTCCTTCACATCCCACCTTTAGTCTGACACTTGCTGTCGTAAAAACCATTAATTAATAATACGTCTCTTTGGGCATTTTTGGACTAAAGAATGTCTAAGTAGACTTGCGTGTATAATGGTAAAGAATAAGGCTAGTGTTAATATTACCTAGAATATAATAGCATTCTGAGTAATTTAATACAGCTAAATATCAATAAATAAGAATTAGGCACAATGCGAATTTTTATGTAACAGCACACATCTCATAGCGAGTTGTGTTGTGTTAAAAAAAAACACATACACACACATCAGCAAAAAGAACAACAGAATGCCTATAGCTGATAGGTATTAGGCGGTAGCGAAACCAAAGAAATTATGGATTTTTATAAAATTGAAAACGCAAATGAACATTTTTTATAAATCATTATTATTTGATAGATAATCACTGAGGCACACAGCATTGGTTTATATGATGCATGCGGCTGATGAAAGCTAAGCCCGAAGTTGCCTGCATTATACCAACGAATGATGTGCACCAAAGTGATTATCTGGTATAATTATTGTTCACGAACGAGGGGTTTTGTTTAAAGGATTATGAATGAGCAAATTTGGACTAATAATCCATACTTTGAAAGTTTTTAGCGCGGTATTTAACTTTATGTTTAGAGCTTTGTAATGGATCGCCCAAACTTCGGAAAATACTTCTTGAAGAGATTTAAAAAGAAAAAAGAGGTGAACAGAAAAGACACTGATTCTTATTCAGAAACGTTTTTCTTAAAAAGTCAATTTTCTAAATCAATGTGTTTGTTTCTCTAAAGCTAGCACATTATCATGTTTTTAAACGGATCACGCGCATTACAGCTCGTTGTATTGCAAAAGCGAACCCACAAGCTTTAGACAAACCATTAATTGTGTCAAAGTACCCCGACAAATGACTAACGTCCGAAACGTCAGTTTTGCCTTCATCACTTTACAGTGTACAATCTATACATTTTACAACTGTGTGTAGTTAAGTAAAAGAGCCTTACATAACTGTTCATGATTCAGGAAAATTAAGGAAATGGTTGATGCAATATTTGAGTGCTAACTTAGTTATTACTTTATTCATTATCATAAATTCTGATTCCAATGCTTTGAAGGCTCGTTATTTGATCAGTTAGCATTATTGATAATAATGCATTCATTCTGGAGAAACTGTCAGCATTTTTTAAAATATTGGTGTCAGTTAGATCTACACTGACAGGAATATTAATAATATTTGTGCTGTCTAGCTAGTTTTTGTCTCTGCTTTCATTATTGGGATAACAAACTGGGAAAACAATGGCATTGTGAGTTGAACATTAATAATTTGATAATGTAGCGCGGTTCCGATGCTCCCAAATATTCAGACTAATTAGCATAATTGTGACACCATATTTGGTCAGTATTTGTTACTCAGACTTTGGTTCAAAATGGCCGCCGCCCATTGCTGCATATCAAAGATATTGCAAATTTTCATAGGTTTTTAGACGAAATTTTCCTTTATGTGTCGTTTATTTAGTTTGTAATGTTTTGGAAGCATAAGAGCTATAATTTTGTTTAAGAAACGCCTTTTCAACGAATCGAAAAAATGGAATATTCCGAAGGATGACAAAGAAAAGTACTGTCGCTACACGTTTCAAACACCATTATGAGTTTCTGATTGGCTGTTTTGCATTTTACCCTTGACGTGTTCTGGGTACCCACCACCCCTCCCCCTTCCCTCAGTTTCTACTTTTCTTTCTAATAGTAGTAGTTGGGCATTGACAGTTCTGTGACAAGAGCTCCGATCGCAGCCGCGAGGGGAATATGCTGAGTTCGGCAATTGTTGTTGCGATGACGTCACCTTCGCGCGCTTTTATTTTCCCGCTAAATTTTTGATGAGCTAATCGGCATTTTTGCACCCATGGGTTGGGGCCCCGATTTTCTGAAATTGATTGATAATTTTTTTCATAGTTTTTGGAGATAAATGTTAGGGGTGGGGAGGGTGGATAAGAAATTGAGCTTAATCCCCCCCCCCCCCCCCCCCCCCCAATCAAAAAACTGTTCCACCGTCCCTGTTTGTGCCTAACACAAAAATGAGAACGCCATTGAGATATTCATAAGCAGAGAAAAAAGAGGATCAATTAAATGTAATTTTAGTGACTTGGGGCTGACACGCAAGTCTACTTAGACATCTTTAGTCCAAAAATGCCCAAAGAGATGTATTATGAATTGATGTTTTTATGACAGCAAGTGTCAAACTAAAGGTGGGATGCGAAGGAGTTTTTATGAGATTATAATCTGTCTGATCACATGTTAAAATAAAAAAGAAAGGCTAAATAGTCTAGAATTAATTGGAGCCGTCTCCGCGCCCCATGGCTCCACCCTTAGTAAGTTGGGGTAACTAGTTCAAACAGCTAGTTGTGTATACCTACTTAAAACAACAACAACAAAAAACAAAACATAAAAAGAACGGAAGAATGCCCACAGTTGATAGGTATTAGGCGGTAGCTTAACCAAAAAGAATTATAGATTTTAAAATAAAATTTAAAATTTAAATGAACATTCTTTTTAAATCAATAAACCGAGGAACTCAAAACATGAACACTTCACTTTCTTGGCTATCTACTGCTTCAAATCCTCTAAAAAAGGGACTGAACTCAAATGCACAGAGTTCTCAAAATGAAGATGTTTTCAAATGGATTCACTCAAAGTATGGCTGTTACAAAAATTATCAAAAAAGTGTTCAATGCACAAGTGTCCTCACGTCATTATTATTTGGTGAAGTAGTAATAAAAAGCAAATCAATGGTTACGGTACTAACTACATGAAAATTACATCGACATCGTTGACCGATTCGATGGGAAGTGCTACTAAGGTCTTGTAGTTTTCATTTGGTTTCCAGAAAATTGATCTTTGAGGGGGATGGCGGACCATGACGATTTGTGTTGTCATCAGAATTTTCAAAGTTTTTAGGGTCAATGCTTTTCCTTCTTTTGCCAGATCAAAAATTCTTCGTTCGCATGTCTCATGGAGAAAATACCATTTATAATCAATGATGTGCGTAGTAGTAAAAATTTTGCAAACATTTTATACATGAAAAAAGGGCAAAAATTCTCTATTACAAAAACAGTTGTGTGGTAGAACTACTGAGGAAATGTTGTCGTATTTAGTTGTCATCGACTTGTGATGTTTCCTAGCTGTCCGCCCGTTTTTCAGCTATAGTTGATCTATTCGATCTTCTGTACTACAGTATCTTTGCTTTTGTGTCAGTAGCAGACTAAATTCATATAACATGCAATATCGATCCGTTGATGTGGCTACAGTATTGCTGTAGTTGGGCAAACTAAGGTAAACTAGTAGCTTTTTTAACATTTTTGAAGAAGATAATATTGTTTGTCAACATAGACTTAACGTCATTATCTTAATTCTTTTCCCCTTAATCTTATTAATTCTTTTCTGTCATATCATATAAATCTGCCACATTTTCGGAGATTTTTTGGACGTCGAATTCCAAGGTATATTGTTGAAATCTTAAATCGCAAAAGAAATGTCACTTGCGATGTAAGATTTCAACAACTGAATTGTCAGAACACTTGAACATTTCATATCTGTGTAAAAAGCTTTCTACAACTTACAACATCTATAAATTGATGAAAGTAACTAATATTCAATTTTGATAGGTACATCGAGGTACGGATCATTAAACGTCATTGTACCTATAGTACTATATGCACGTTGTTGATATTTGATCACTATTCTATACAATCAACAAAGATATTTATTAATGACATTATGACAAATTGCCCTAGATTCAGTTGAGATATTTGCTTGGATAATTTTTTTTGTTTTTGTTTTTTGATTTCATGAGTAAGAAGACAAAAGTAATCAATTTTTTCAACAAATTCTCTAATTACAAAACATTTATATCTATGCTCATTTCAGGGATATTAATTGTCATAGTAACACCCCAATAACTAAATAATAAAGATGATGAAATGTGGAATTTATAAAATAAATGCAAAAAAATTATACATAGAGGGCACGCAGCTATCCCAACAAGGAAATATAGGCATTTCATTACGCCCACTAAAAGAAAGTATACAAAATCATTATTTCTTCCTGACACTGGATTGTACTAACCAAGCATTGGGCACATTGAGATAAGAAATGGATCATAAATGTCCTCACAGGCGGAGAAACATTTGTAATCAACTTTTTACATACAAAAAAAAAAAAAAAAAAAAAAAAAAACTAAATATAAACAGCATATGCATTGTTTAGCCTCAGTTGCAGACGTCTTATGTGGTTCGCCGAAAGAAAAGCTCTCGTGTGGGAGCTTTTCTTTCGGCGAACCACATAAGACGTCTGCAACGCGGAGGCTATGCATTGTTGTTTTATTCAATAAAACCATGGTCAGCATATAATCCAAATAAAAGCTTGCAGTATCTGATATGGAATTATTAAGAACTTGACAAAGTGGCGCAATTTACAATCTTGGTGTACCGGAGGGACAAGGAGTTAAAGTTTATATTCTGTGAAGGAGCTTGAAGGGCCTTACTCTTGAATCACTCACATTTACCTGTTTGTAAACTTCTCATAAAAGAATAAATAGAGCTAGTATCAGTCAAAGCACAGCCAACTTTAATAGAAAATAATAGACTATGCTGACATTTCTGTTAGTCATATGTCAAATGCACGACTCTATCAGTCACTATCTTTCCAACTTGTGCTTTTATAAAATCAATATAACAGATCCTACAAATGTCAATTTCCACGAGTTGTGTGCCATTGACAGCTTGATTTGTTCTAAGAAAAGTGTGCTCTCTTGCGTCTCATTACTGATCTACAAATTTCACTTATTAACATAGAGATATCTTTTCGAATCAGAACTGACTAATTCATTGTTGAAACACGCGCGGTACAGTAACGCGGTACAAGAGTATTCATTTGTATAGCAATTTTCTGCCGCTGGCGTTTCTTTGATCTTAGCCATCTTGCTAACAAATGTTTTACAACAAACAGTTGTTCAGGTGTGTGATATTGAATTAAGTTTTATGTTCATCAAATCTCACAAATATCATACAACCGGCAGTTCATTTATGGTTCATTGATATATAGTTTTAATAAGTTTTCTTCAGTCTGACTTTTGTTAAGTTTAGTTATTTATTGAGGCATTTAATCAGCGTTTCCGGCGCAAGTTCTTCCCTTATACAAAGCTTCTCTTTGAACTTTGTTGTCATCCATCTAGAATTACTCGTTTTACGGAATACACTGCAAAAAACAAGTTCATGGAATGTTAATAAACTTCATATGCTATGAGTCACAAAAACCATTTTACGGTCAGAAAGCCCATCATGATTCCTTGTTAACGTTTATGAAAAGGGGTAATGTGTGCAGTTGTACGGCATCAAAAAAGTCGAACAAGGGGGAAGGAGTGAGAACGATTTGAGCTCGCCTCAGGTTTCGCGCGGCCAGTATGATTGTTCAACACATGCCCACAGCCACTGATGGACAATAAAAGTCCATGTTACTGCCACCTAAAAAGGTACTTGAAATTAACCCTCATATCACAGACCATTTCCTCTGATAATATACGAGCATTTTACGAAACAATCAAATGCTACATAATCCGCGGTCATATACTGCATGGATCCAGGGCCGCAACCAGACCTTGTACAGGGGGATGGGGGGGGGGGGGGGGGGGGGGGGTGGGGGGGGGGCACATAAAATACCCTCGACCGTTGATGGGTATTTAGCAGCTTTTTTTTAATACTAGCTGTCATATTTTTCACAAAGTCGGCTTGCTTTTCAAAAATCCGTGAAAACTCTTATTACAATTTATTGCGCTTTACAGTCCTTTTGAATGACTTTATATTCTTTGTTATTCTTTTTTTTTTTTCGGTGATTATTGCACCTTTAATATTTCAACCCATTACATTTTGTCTTGGTCTTTTCACAGTGGTCAATCACACGGGTTTCATAAAGAAATTATTGTTTTAAGCGGACCCTTTGCTTTTTGTGGAGGGAGGGGGTGCACGTGCACCCTGTACACCCCCGTTGTTAACGGTCCTGAGATCAATCAAAAGAAATTAAAACAACCGCTGTCAGATGTGGATATTTTGTGATATAGCCCATTGGCAATGGAATACAAACGCTTGCATTAGACGGTATTTAAGAGCTCACTCATTACTTCATTATTTCATCAAAATCTTGACATGAACTAAAGTGATATTGCGTTATTATCTCATAGAAATAAAAAGCATTTCTTTTTTTTTCAACAGTATGAATAACGAATGAATGACAGCTAATGGTGAATACAACAAGGGGAACAATTAAATGATACAGAAGTCGAGGAGAGAGCACATTCTTTATAAGAAAGCGCTGAACTTCAAGGACAGCACATTATTCAAGGTAAATTAGTAAAGATTATTTTAAATTTGTTCCGAGGAAATACTGCTTTTAATGATTTCCAAACAACTCAAAGATAAACCATACAATTTCCTCTTATTATATTTAGACCGAATATTAAATTCTGCGATACAGTAGTACATCAATCACGGTTACTCTTAAAGAAAATCAATCTTTAATTGTATATTCTTAAATCTAGGAGCTGATGACTAGTTTGTTGCTTTAATCCAAATGTGTGTAAATCAAAATATTAACTTCATAACGTAAAAGAGCACACAAAAATATGTAAGACTGTAAGGTGTTATTCCTTTTGGATAAATACTATCCAATTGAAGAGCATTTGTATGATAGAATAATTACCAATGCATGCCAGGAGGGACCAGCTTTCCCTCCACACATACATTTCTTTTGTTCATTTTAGCCGGAGAAGCATCTGTAGTTGGTTGATTTGAAATTGACTCCCCCCTTGCAAATTATCAACGGATCGAAAACACTGAACCAAATCAAAACAAAGTTTTTTTTAAAACGGAGCGAGTAGCGATACACTGATTGACGATCTGGCTGCATGTGATCAATTATAAGTTAGAGTTTATATCTATATTTTATAGTGTACGGATGAGGCAGAATTCCCCCAGTAATTCAATGATTTAGGAATTTCAGAAACTTCTAGAATCAATATTCCCCACCTTTCAACTCCTACACTGAGTTGCACTGGAGTGGAAACACTGCACGGAAATACAACGAAGCACTGGGAGGCATTGTGGTTGTTTTATGGACCACCTTTTCTGTATAGCTATTTGGATGGTTGGAATTCTGGCAACCAGTTTTTAATTGATGTTGATAGATTTGATTTCAGTGCTAGTTTGATGAGCATTTAGAACTATAAAAAAAAAGATTTTTCCAGCTAAAGTATTTTGGTGAAAAAATTCGCGCCTGCGGTACAAAATATTTATATACTTGAGTGTTTTAATTATAGGAGAATTTCGTGACTGACTTTGTAGTAAACTACATGGTTTCTAGAAGTGATATATGATCACGCTATCATCTGTTAGGCATACGTGGAGTCACTGATAAATCATCTTCGAATTCCTCATTGTACCTAGTCCGCCTTTATTGTATAGCTCAGGGACCGCGGAGTATGTTGAAAAGTGTGTGTGTTTGGGGGGGGGGGGGGGGGGGGGGGGGGGGGGGGAAGGTGGGGGAAAAGCCAAATGATAATTACTTTTTTTCTTAGGTCACAATGAACAAGACATCCACGACATGCATCCATATATAAAAAAATGATACTATTATAAAGAAGAAAAAAATTTTTGAAGATAATTATTATTTGGATTATTTGTATTTCTATTCTTTAGCTGCAGTTCCCCCAGTCCCTCCCTCTCCGCAGTCCCTGTGGGTGAGCACATGAATGCGTTAATGAGAAAATACTCGTCGTCTGACTTGAATTTATGGATCAGTTGCGCTAATCCTGGATGATGTTATTCATAGGATAAAACATGTTCATTGCATCACATCTTATAGGTTTGATCTGCTGGATAGGTATTTATCCTATGGGTTTGTGCAACCGGTCCCAAACGTTTCCTTGAGTGCATGAACACCAGAAGACAGCCGGTTAAGGCTTCCCGCTCTTTGTTTTTTTTTTAGAAGCTTGACTTGTTATGAGAACAATACTAGTTTTTAGTGCATGTATGCATGAAACCCGTCATTTATTTCAAATAGTCATTAACTATATTCATCGCTAAGGTGCGGGCAACCCGGGTTGTAGGATGTTAAAACGTCTGTTTCACACGGTAAAAGTTCAACGAAGAACAGCAGCTAGACGCTGTTTTCAGAGAGTAATTTATGAGGTTCTATATTTGATGCTCTCTCGTCACACCGCGAAATTCTGAAAAACTGTTTTACGGTGACACAAAAAATAAAATGTTAAAATGCTTATTTGACAAAGTTAAATCGGTAAAGTTTTATGAAAATGGTACGACCGTCGACCAATGGACAACTGACAGAACTACAATATTATCGATAGTTCGAGATATCTTTGAAGGTCTTGAAGTGGAGGCGGAGATATTTGCGACAGTTTTAAACCTGATATCATTCAACCCACATCACGCTATCTAATATTCAGTTGTTTTATTTACTGTGACGACTTGATGATTAGTGTCTTTGTGTAAGCTTGTACACTATTGGCTACTCGACCTGCCTGAATTGAAAGAGTAGTAATCTAATTAAAAGCATTTCTCTTTTGCAAGCGAAGTATCTCGCTAACTGTCGCACTGAGTATCAAAAAGAACCGGGGCATTGATCTAGAGACTTCAGGTAAGCTAATATGGATCCGTGAAGCTCGACTGTGTTAGGAAAATTTGAGAATAGAAAAGTTACTTCGATAATTGCGTTCAAAAGGTAATCAAAATGGGTGACACTGGAGGAAAGAAACGAGAAAATAGAGATAAGGGAAAGGAAAGGAAAGGAAAGAATTGTAAATAGAAATAGATGGATGTAAACGGAAACAAATTCGGGCGAAAGAAAAAAAATGGGAAAATTAGTTTTTCTGTGAAAAGGTCAAATATAAAAAGGCCACATTGCCTGACAAGATCTATACCAATAAGTAAAATATATATATATATGAATATAAAAAAAAAGGAATGAGAAGGAAGGGAAGATATAGAAAAAGAAAACAGAATAAAAACTAAAATAATCATATTTGTGACTGAGAAAAGGTAGTATCCAAGAACACCTTTTCAACACTGACAATGATACAGTTTGAATGAAAGAAAAGCACAACAAAGAAAAGCCAAAATGACAAAAACAAAATAGCCACTGAAGGGAGTATTGTTTTGTATTGAAAACGAAATAGCAAAAACATTCAAAATAGACCTAAGCAAATATAGGCATACTGCGGCATATTATCACAAAAGAATTGTTTTGCTTCCGATACAAAAGGCACAAAAAAAAAACTTAAACTATAATGACAAAAAAATCCCCTCCAAATTGAAAGATGGCAAGAGAGGCGGGTGAGAAAAAAGAATTAATTATCCTTAAAGTAAAGTTAAAATAATCCGACAAAATTCTTTTGATAAGCAATGCAAGGTGAAAAAAGCACGAATTTTTTTTTTGAAAATCTCGTTTTTACAAAAACGAATTAAACTGTTAATAATCAAAAATTGCCGAGAAACCCCGACCGCAAAACAAATAATGATAAAAATGCGGGAGACCTGATGTTTTTAAGAGTCAGTAATTCATATAAATAATATGGATATTAAGAAGAAGTTATTCCGTCTAATAATAAAAAAACCAAGCTACATTATATCACATGCCCACAGACAAAAAACCCCTTCGCAGCCTATAGCACGCGCAACAAAGATTTTTTTTTGTTCGATAAGAGAGGCGACTCGTATAAATTCAATGATGTTATTCTCCTCGAGCTTTTTCCTCCGCGAAATCTGTTCACATGACAAACAGGCTTAGGCGTCCGACATGAGTTGATTTTAAATACCTTTCTTTTACGGGTATAGCTTTCAGAATAACTAGTACGTTATTTTTGAATCGTTATTTTCGTTATTTCATCGAAGAAAATTGAGTTGTTTTCGGTGGCAAGGGGATCGCATCATTATGTTAATTATATATCTTCCGTTATTTAATGAAAAATCCTTCTCAATAAGCGGCAATTTAGAGCACGTTATTAAAAGGAAACGTACTCTTCACTCTAAGAATGTCAAACGAAGAAAATAAACTTTGCAATTTGAAGCTAAGTATTCACTTTTCAGGTCAATTGATTAGGCAAATTGTTCATAGACAAAAAATGTCCATATTTTTTTGGTTTTTCGTTTTCGGAAGAAACATCACAATATATGATATTGTCTTTTTAGTTTTATGATTAATTATGAAATTATTTATTACATTGTTGTGTATATATTGCCCCGTAGTTTGTAACTTTGACGTGAAAGTCAAAACTGATTAGCTTTTTAAATGAAAAAAACAATTGTGGAAAAAATAGCAAGCCATGTAGGATTTTACGACTGATCTAGCAACACTGGCTTTCAATTGGAACAACGAAAACAATAACAGTAACAACGAAACAATAGTAACAATAACAAAATAACATCCGCTGCAACAAATAATAACAAACAAAAGCAATAACAACAACAATAGCAACAATAACAAGAAAATGGAATTGGGTCTTACATATATCTTACAGCCAAGCAAATTTGTTGTATCACGTCCCGCCATTTCAAAACGTGGTTTTCATTTTGGTGACTATGTATACAGTCTAACTATGTTATAGTGACTACGTCTACAAAATTTGTTTGTCGCAAGATAATAAAATAAAGAATACCGTCAACAAAAAACAAACAACCACCCAACCAAACAAGCAAATCGCATGCACTTTGACAAACTATTGAGATTACCATCTGCCTCGTTCTTGTCTGTCAGAATATTTAACATAACGCAAGACTTTGCATTGCCACTACAATAATTTTATTTAAAGGAAATGCGAAGGATGAAGTGGTCAGCCTGAAAACAATACACTACTTAAGCTATATATCTTATAACTGAATTTTGCTAGAATTTGGCATCCAATATATGTAAAAACAGGAGAAAATAACCAGAAATGTAGACTATATGTTTCCCGGCTGAGATAACTTAATGGCTGATTCCAGAATAAATTTGTTTGTAAACTAGACTATATCACACTGATTAATCGACATCGATTTTAATCAAATAAAAACTTAAAGTATTCAAGTCATTTATTACAATTTAAACACAAAATTAGATGAAAGAAATGTAGCCATGTATTTGTGTCAAGTGCCGTTTTAATTAAAACTTTTCTTTTCTATTTTGTTTTTGCTTGATATCCTTTCCAAAAAAGTGGGAGGGGGGGGTGGGTGGGGGATAATTATTGTCATTGAAATCATTTGTTTTTGAATAACAATTGATTTTTTATTTGCATCACACTGAAAACCTACCCCTCAAAAACATGGTTATTGTGAAAGTGTTGAAAAATATACTGCTACTACAACAGCAAAAACATTGCTAAACAGATTCTCTTAATTTTTCGCAACGATTCAGCTACTTGGAAAAGTGAAAATGATTGTGAAAATTAAGCAAATTAAAAGCGTTATATTTCACAACTTGAGTCTATATTCTCAGAACCATTCAGGTCACTGGTATATATGAAAACGTACTACAGTACATAAACAAATATTTAATAAATAGATGAATAATATGCCCTTGCAAATACATTTCTGAAGCAGACTTTGTGCCGGTTTCATACTGTGCTCATTTTTGTCGTTGTAAAGATATTCTGAAAAAGTTCAAAAAATCATTTCTCTTTGTAAAAAAAAATTTATAAAAGCACTCTATCAATAAAATAATAAAGAAGAGGTATACAAAAACGAAAAAAGACAAAAAAAAACCCTGAGACATGGTGTTTTAGTAACAGAGTTTGGCAACAGATAAAAAGAGTTATCATTCTGATAGTAAAAATTGTGAGGGAGATTGACTGGTCG
The DNA here is from genome assembly GCA_918843875.1 of Diadumene lineata. NCBI lineage: Eukaryota > Metazoa > Cnidaria > Anthozoa > Actiniaria > Diadumenidae > Diadumene > Diadumene lineata. The sequence goes on from OU974069.1 coordinate 33,520,878, forward strand.
ATTTTTGTTTAAAAATTTAATATCGGTAAAAAAAGTCTCATTGATTTTAAAATCAGAATATTTGGACTTTAAGCTTTTAGAAAATTTATAGTTTCTTAGGGGTAAAACATAAAAGGAGCTTTTTGAAATTTACATATTTTGGAAATTGTTTCTCGTGATACCTTTTTAGTTAGCGTCTGTTAGCGTCATTTTTAAAACTGTCGAGCATCCCATGCGCCTCTAGGGAAACATCTATGGGCTTTAATTTTATTCAGTTTATTCTCTGGGATATTCGGAACAACTAACTTTTATATTTCTAGTTATAATTTTGTCTCCTTTTGGGTACTTATGTTTTTAAATGACATTAGCTTCAAACTATAATGATTGCATCTATTATTCATGACTGTTAGTCCGCTCTCTAGATGCAACTTGAACTACACTTATAGTTAAGTGTTTTTCGATGTTAGAAGAACTTCTTTTTAAAACGTGCAATTTAGTTTTGACTAAGGGTGTCAATGATTGTATTGTGTAACCGTTTTAGCAGCCCGAAATGTAACCAATAAATCTTGACTTCACTTCATAGGTCCGTTATTGGTAATGACACGAGCAAACCAAACCACACAAATAGTACTTGAGGTGCACGCTTTAAATAAAAACAATGTTGATGTTAGCTTAAAGGCACTTGTGTAATTGAAAGAGTCTATAGATAAGGTCACGAAATTCATAATCATAAAAATCGCTCAATAGTAAAAGATTAAGAAAAGTCAACAAAATATAAAGACAATTCAGAGTTAATTGGAACACCTTAAAGGCGCCATTTTAATCTTGAAAATTGTTTAAACTAGAAAATACAACAAATCTCAAATTTACGACGCCTTTAGCCGCAATAGATTAAAATCCAGAATGGGCATTCAGTGGAAATTCAATGGGCTATTCTACCAAAATCTCTAGCTTTTTTATCCTTTCTATAGCCTTTTTTCCTCTGAAAAATTTGAAAATACATGGATGTCGTCACTATAATGGACAATTAACTCTATTACTGCAGTGACCACATATTTTTATTTTACATTTATTTACATGAAGTAAACTGTGCAAATCTATGAAATACGTAAAGTGATACAGCTGTGTTCCGGAAATTTTAACAACGAATATTTCCGCTATCTGAATCTGACTTAATATATATTACTAAATCTGTGTAAGTTTAATTATTCATGAAGGCCCCGGGCTATTTTATTGTAAATAAGTAACTCTATTTTGAGCTAATTAGTTTGCGTGAGAAACGGCGATACACAACCTGAACCACATTTTACTTCTAAAACTGAAACATATCAAACTTATTCCCCATATTGTGGAATATTTGCTCAAACTATCAATATCAATTCTGTCGAAGCTTATTTGGACATTAGTTATAACACAAAAAGTTATTATAAGTAAGTTATAGATGTTACTTGTTGATACTGCATGTAAACATTGGAATTTTGCGATTTGACTGCGAAGAATCGCCATTGCCGGCTACAAAGTTCTCTGATATTGCCTACACCGACACAAGAAAGACGGTTATAAATACGGCAAAGAACTCCATCTTCACTTGCAATTTGCCCCATCGAATTTTGTCGAAAAATAGACAAATTATATGTCAAAATACAGGAAATTTTATGTAGAATTCGATTTTTGCGGTAAAAATGGCCTGAGCATGCGTATTAGGGCGTAAAGTGACGTTTTCGTAACGCAACTGGGTCACAGAGGTCAATTTCTCTTGTAAAAGCACTAAAAGTTCTCTGTTTGCAAATCTAAATTGCCCCACGAAAAGTTTGCCGTAATGGCTTGGAAACTATACAATATGACAGCTATAATAGTGTAATATTTGATCACAGTGGTAAAAATGTTGTTATCTCAAAGGGTTTTGAGTAAAACGGCAATATTCTGAAAATTTTATGGAATTTATACGGTGTTTATATGGAGTCTGAAGTGGAGCGTGACACTCGTGACTTCAAAGGGGCTTTTGCGACAATAAGTTTGATATGAAGAATAAATTTCTACAAACATTGCAAGACAGACATAGTCTTAGTGGACATGATCACACTGCAACAGTCTCGGACATACAAACACGGACAGACATGTACACCGACAATCACGGAAGTCACATACAAAGGCGCAAGGCGTAGACACACAGGTTTATCGGCAATCACAGTGTTTGTCTGCGCGTGTTATTCTTCTCAGCAATCTTTTCATCTTTTCGATCATTTAATTAATTTGCTGGTTTTACAGTGAATTTTCACCATTCAGCTACGTTTGCATGGGCTAAGTAGTATTATTAGCTTCATGCAATTAACAAATGGATGCTATTGATACATAAAATTACTGTGAACAAAACAATGCCATGGTGATCTTATTGATTTCTTAGCTTTTTTTCCTCGTCAGTGTGTTATTCAAGATTGTTATTGATCTTTTCTCATATTGAATTCTCTCTGTCAACATCATTTTTCACTCCTTTTGTAATCCTTTAATTTTAATTTCCTATATCTAAAAATAATTACTTACACAGGAAACTTTGACATTTAGCAGTTAACCTCATTCTCAGTTTACGCCTTCAATTCTTCTAAAAGATAGACTGACATATAATGACATTCTTTGTTTTATTTGATATATAAGAGCTAGTCACCCAACAGATGATTTTGTTGCTGATATCAAGCCTCCACCTAAGCGTTTCTGCATAGAGAAAAAAGAAAATTATGGTTTTTGCATCTTGCCGATCCTCCCGAAACATACTATTGTCCTAATCGTACTATACAAAACAGCCTCATATATTAATAATTAAAATAAATATTTCTTGTTGTCATATTGTATTAGCTAAAGTACAATCCGCTATATTTTTAATAAGCAAAGTTCAACTCGTGCGCCATTCAGTCTTCTATGAAATCTTTGCCAATCAATAGATGGTAAAACACATGATTTTCTATAAAGCTTAATACGAAAAAAAAATATTTCTGTTTTAGTTTTTGATATAATCCACCTGACTACTTTATAAGTGTTAATTGCTATGCGGTATATTATTGATACTAATGCGTTTAAAGTAATTGTCAACTTTATATCTTTAGCTTTCACTTTACGTTATTCAATATATATTGGCATTATATCAAAAATTCAAATCAGTCTAAAGGTTTTACTGTAACGGTAACATCAAAGACAACGATTCAGGCTCAAATTGAGTGTTAGTTCAAACTTTCGTCCCACTAAGTACAAATGCAGTTTGAAGAGGTATCTTTCACAAGAGGACATTAAGTTCAATACCCAGGTAAAACAACAGTGTACAAACATGAATTTTGAGTTTTTTGAAATGTTTTCCATGTGTCTGTAGAGAAATATGCAGCGAGAACCTCTCACCTTAGGGGGAAAAAACGAGAAAAACTAAAACAAACAAACAATAAACAATCCTTATGGGATTATAAAATATCAAAAGGCTGAGAAAAGTAAAAACTGCACAGACACTGGACAAATATTAAAACTAAAACTGTGAGTCCAGACAAATATTTTAAAAGAATTGCCACTAAAACTAACCAACTCTTTTTTTTTTCATAAACTATATCATTTCCTTTATTTCGTTTTTAGATTGTTGGAAATAGAATCTTTCAATTTAGATAAACAAAAGTTTTCTTTTTTACAAATTTTATGATTTCATTTTATCTTTCTAAGATAATAATCTCATCATTTATCATTCTGCTTTATTTTCTAACAATTTCTCAGTCTCGTGCTCAGGATTAGACAATTAATTTAGGATTAACGATTTCCCATTCCCGACGACTGACCTGTATTTATGTAATCTTTGTCTGATAGGTATTTACGTATATTTTTCATCTGACAATTTATTTTTTTTTGACAAATGTATCCTTATATTCTAACCACCTAAACTTTATCGATTGAAGTTGAGGGTGATGTGTATAAATATGACTATATTATAACCACTTTTTGTATAAACTATATAGTCTATATACGAATCCATGTGCAGTCGAGTGATTCGGAAGAGGCCTATATTTTCCCCCATTCTATAAAATGGCATTACTACTCTCACGTGAACACATACACGTACTGCAAGCAAACGTAACGCGCTTGAAATACCACTGTTTGGGATAAATACCACTCCTCTCAGCCAATCAAATTGCAGGATTTTATCGAACCATATTATAAACAATATAAAATCTCAGTATTCTGAAATTGAGGCATAGTCGAACATTTTGTGGCTATTGTATTACAATGGCGTTTCCTAGCTCATGAACATCGCAGGTGAAGCTTACTCCATCACAAGATTTATCGATCTTTACGCCATATATAGACTGATTTCATAAGTCGGTCCCAGTCGCTCTCCGTCAGTCCTTTAGTCGCTCCTTGCGACTGACTTATGACAAAACATACTTTAGTTTTGATCCGTGAAATCAAGATATCACGAGAATCGGTGACCTCCAATCAAATTACACGTTATATATCATAACGGCGTGTCAACCAATCAGAGAGAGCGTTGCATTCTTTAAGAACTAGACCCTGAATTCAGGGTTTACTCGTGCCCAAGAACGGAGGTTCTTAAAAACCGAAAACAAAACAAAACAAGAAACAAAACGACACAAAATATGCAATACGGTTTCTTTGCGACATCTCGAACTTGCCTTTAAGCTCTTATAATACCACAGGCAGCCCAAGCAATCTACTCGCTTCGCTCGCAGCAACTAGAAGGCAGGAAACTATCATCCATACCACCTCTTCTTTAACGGCAAAAAATACTCCAAAATCAACAAGAATTACACAAAAACTACATCAGCATAAAAGCTCAATAAACAAGATTTCAATAAATTGCACTTTACTTCAATTTTTCACGAAAAAATACTGCAAATTTTCGCTTTTTCTTTCAAAATTCGGCAGATTTTCCAATCAGTTGAAGCGTGGACCATAGCGAGTGAACATTATTCGTTGTTTGCCCTTTGTTATGTTTCTCTCAATTTCGCAAAGTTCAGCCAAAAAAGAGATCCTTTTAGACTTGAAAAGTGACCAAATAGTCTCCTTTGGGTAAGATACCAAAAGATCCTTTTGAAATATTTGTCTTTTTTCGCTTTTGTTAATACACATCGCTAAACAATCGTTCTTCAACTCGAGTGAGCGAACTTCGATATGTATACGTCTACAAGCTCGAAAATTCTCACTTTCGCAATGAATTTCTTGCTACTTTTTGATCTTGTTCACTTCTAATAATTCTTCTTAACAATCCCACGAATTGTTTTTCCTTAAATTAAGTTTTATTTAGCTGTTTTGATGCGACATGGAAGCATTCGTTTTAATTATTTTTTTAGCTGTTTTGATGCGACATGGAAGCATTCGTTTTAATTATTTAAATTAATTTAATTATTAATTATTTTAATTTATTAAAAAATAACTGAATATAAAATTGCAAAAGAAAGATTACTTAAGAATAAGAAAAAAGAATATAAAAAAAAAGAACCAAAAAAGAGATTGGCCGTTCGGAGACTTGAACTCGTACTACTTATATATTGCTTAATGGATCTCACGAACATCATGTTTGGCGCGATGGCAAGTCGGGTAAGGTGTAGCCTGACAACCCAAAGGTCGCAGGTTCGAGCCCGTGGTCCGTCCATAGAAATTTCTTTCTTTGTTAGTTAAATTAATCAGACCTGATGGAACTTGTCTGAACTTGTCTAAACTTCTAACAGCGAAAAAAACGGAGGAAAAAAAAAAACAAGAAACTCGCAGCAGAACTATACTCGTGCCCTCGGCCTAAGGGCCTGGGCACGAGTAATTAGCATAATTACCATTACAAGTGTCGCAAGATTAAAATGTCTGAACTGTTGTGTTTTTGTCTGGAAATCAATTTGTATGTTGGAGTTTGGACTTCAAAAGAAGGTATGAAAATCTCTTTATACAGAAAATTAATATTTTTACGTGCGTTCAACAACTACTGAAAAAGATAATATGAATGTGTTTTCTCGTGGAAAATATCTTGTAAAATGCGGTAGTCGACAAGTACGTCGATGCTGGAGACTCAACAACCGTTCTGTTCTAAATTCGTTTCTTGTAATTCAACTCTTTTTTTGCAAGTCAATAAAATTTCCAATTTACAGAAACAAAGTTCAAGTACTTTACTATATTTTATTTTAAAGAGCGTTCATAGTACCAAATCGTTGCTTCATGCAACATGCTGTTGCAATCGGGATGTGCGCGCAAATCATTGTGATTTTAATTCTGAATAAGATCTTTTCTTCAATATTATACCGATGTAATGACTGGTGGTATTTTGTCAAAATAATTATTCGTTGATATTTTTCGATATATTCTATAAATTCCATTTGCATTGCAAGCGATTGTCATTGGTGTATCTTGCTTTAAATATTTCCCGTTGAGCGAGAGTTGAACTAAAGTCCCTTTTAAAAATAAGTAATATGGGTCTACCCCTCTATTTGGAATGCTATTTAGAACAAAACCGTTATTTAATATTTTTATTGCAAAAATTCGTTTAAAATTGATGGTGCAAAGCGGCAAATTTGTGACAGCTCAACGACCTCGACGAAATTCACACAGCGTGGGCCAATCACGGGCAAGCCCAAGGGAAGAGCCTCGTTTTCGTTTTGTACAGAAAAATCTTCGTTTGGGCATAAGTCGCTAGTTGAGCGACCCACCAAATACAAAGAGCGAAAACTAAGACTAATGGAATCAGTCTACGCCATATACGGAACTTTAAACCGGAAGTATTCAAGGTTTCTCGAATATTATGGTATATAAACATGTAAATAGATTGTCGAAGGGCAGCGTTTATACACGAAGCAGGCTATTTTCGTAAACGCTTTTCAAAGTGGCTATTTTCGATCGTGTTAACGCTTTAGCCGGCTATTTTCAAAAACGCTGAAGTCATCACACTTTGGTCCAGTTATAATGTGAGAGTACAACGTTACAGACGTTTTCCAAGCTACCGATAACGATGCGAAAACGATAAGCGTTTACACTAAAACGTTGTGCAAGCGGCTATTTTTTTTAGACGACTAAAAAAAATAGTCGGCTTCGTGTAAACGCTACCTTAGATGGTGTGATATTCACACACACATTGTCGTCATTCCTTTCGCTCCAAGGGCGAAAAAAATATTTCAAACAATTATCGTACTCCCTTTGTGTATATGAAAAGTAATATAAATTCAAACACTATAAGAATAATTTGTGGTTTTCCAAGCAAATTCAAAAACTTGGTGAGTGCAATGGAAGTTTTGCTTTAATGTTAAGTTCTTTTTTAAACATTTCAGCTCTATCTAGATGCACAGGTGTGAGTGTGTGAATGTTTTGTTAAGTGATAGCTGGCCAATCTCACACACTGCGCTGATGTGAAATGAACACTCAAGGAGCCTTTTTTTATTATTATGTTCAGAAACGCGCAAATCACTATTGCTCTTCGAACTAAATTGTCAGTCCAGAACCAAATGACGTTCTGATGAAAATATCTGCATTTTTTGAGAGCTTACGCCCAGTATCAAACATTCCTGAATCTCTCTATGTCATTCCAACTTGACTAGGCGTCAAATATCGAGTTTTGTTCATGTATTAACTATGATACATTGTGAGTATAATCAGTCTTTGCATGTGGAGAAGGCTCAGCAAACCTATTAGCCCTCATGTCGTGTGGAGATACCTCAGTGCAAACAACAAGCCAATCAAACTATATCTCAAGATTAGATACTATCCGATTTCTAAATTCTTTTCCGCCAACTTTTTTTCATCGCTGTTGCAACTAGGTAAGTGAGATATAATGTAAATACAGTTTTGCTGCTAGTAAACTATATGAATGTGGAGAAACTAGCGTTTTTGGCAAAGCTGAGCGCATTTTGTCGTACCATTCTGATTGGAAAATCGGCCGTTGATTATATGTCTGAATGAAGAGAATTTAAAAGTTATATGATCATATTAAAGCTTACCAAAAAAATGCAAACTAAAATTACTAAGTGCATCCAAAATGTACAAACTAAATTTCACAATATCCAGATCCAAGTTTCACTATGATATTCTTTAATGTTGACATTAAAATTAAAATAAGAACATAGAACGGTGATACATATTACAAATTTAGGACTATCCTCTAAAATATCTAAAAAATAAATGATAAAAAGATCAAAAACAAATCAAAATTTCAAAAGTACAGGAAATGTTTACATCAAAATCTCGGTGGGTATTTTTATCTGATTGGCCTGATCTCATGAATAAACAAATGGGATCTTGTTTCCTAAAAAAAAAATACAAAAGTACCGGCGTTTTACAGTCGTAACTTGAGTATAATTACTTTTTTCCTTACATATGAATCTAATTTAACTCCCAAAAGTCATTGTTATGGTGCCGAGCAACGTTTTAGTATCACTGACGATTTTTGACGGAGGATTTGTACAATTACCAAAAACAGCAAGGGTTAGATTTGTATATACCAGTATCATTATATATGCTTTTTAATTAATTACCATTTATACTATTTTTTATTTCGGATATATTTCGAATGTTTTATTCTTCGAGTAAAAACGTGCCTCTAAAAGGCCATAAATTTCCGGAGCTTTTTTTTTTGTGGATTTATGAAGAGTTATCGGGCACGAGGCAGTGAAGAAACTTTTTTGCAAACGTGTGACGTGTATTAATGAGCAGCCATATATTTGCCTTTCCAATAGACCATGTTACAGTTGTTTGTGCATAGCTGTGAGTAGCTGTGTATTGACATATGAAAACATGACAGCATTCTGCAACAAGCTCGTCAAAGCTAAAACACAGGAGTCTAATGGTTCCGAGAATTAATCGATCAGTTCTCACTTTGTCTTCATGGTTCAGAAAATTAATTTATCAGTTCTGAATTTGTTTTCACTTTCTATATACTAAAATGCATTCCTTCCATAAGGAATCCAACTTGATCGTTTATTAAGTGGAATACTCAGGTGCTGAAACCATAGAAAAATACTAGCAAAATTAATAAAGGACAGGTTTATTTTCATGGTTATCTTTTCTCTATTCATTCAGGGTAGGATAAAAGCTGTCTATGCCCACTGCAGGATATACAGCATAGTCAGTGCATCGTCAGTCCATCAAAACTATAATCATGACCGTCAAAACTATAATCATGTCCATCAATACTATAATCATGTCCATCAAAACTATAATCATGACCATCAATACTATAATCATGTCCATCAATACTATAATCATGTCCATCAAAACTATAATCATGACCATCAATACTATAATCATGTCCATCAATACTATAATCATGTCCATCAATACTATAATCATGTCCATCAATACTATAATCATGTCCATCAATACTGTAATCATGTCCATCAATACTATAATCATGTCCATCAATACTATAATCATGTCCATCAATACTATAATCATGTCCATCAATACTATAATCATGTCCATCAAAACTATAATCATGTCCATCAATACTATAATCCTGACCATCAATACTATAATCATGTCCATCAATACTGTAATCATGTCCATCAAAACTATAATCATGTCCATCAATACTATAATCATGTCCATCCGAATACTATAATCATGTCCATCAATACTATAATCATGTCCATCAATACTATAATCATGTCCATCAATACTATAATCGTGTCCATCAATACTATAATCATGTCCATCAAAACTATAATCATGACCGTCAATACTATAATCATGTCCATCAATACTGTAATTATGTCCATCAATACTATAATCGTGTCCATCAATACTATAATCGTGACCATCAAAACTATAATCATGACCGTCAATACTATAATCATGTCCATCAATACTGTAATCATGTCCATCAATACTATAATCATGTCCATCAATACTATAATCATGTCCATCAATACTATAATCATGTCCATCAATACTATAATCATGTCCATCAATACTATAATCATGTCCATCAATACTATAATCATGTCCATCAATACTATAATCATGTCCATCAATACTATAATCATGTCCATCAATACTATAATCATGTCCATCAATACTGTAATCATGTCCATCAATACTGTAATCATGTCCATCAATACTATAATCATGTCCATCAATACTATAATCATGACCGTCAATACTATAATCATGTCCATCAATACTATAATCATGTCCATCAATACTATAATCATGTCCATTAATACTATAATCATGTCCATCAATACTATAATCATGTCCATCAATACTATAATCATGTCCATCAATACTATAATCATGTCCATCAATACTATAATCATGTCCATTAATACTATAATCATGTCCATCAATACTATAATCATGTCCATCAATACTATAATCATGTCCATCAATACTATAATCATGTCCATCAATACTATAATCATGTCCATCAATACTATAATCATGTCCATCAATACTGTAATCATGTCCATCAAAACTATAATCATGACCGTCAAAACTATAATCATGTCCATCAATACTGTAATCATGTCCATCAATACTGTAATCATGTCCATCAATACTATAATCATGTCCATCAATACTATAATCATGTCCATCAATACTATAATCATGTCCATCAATACTATAATCATGTCCATCAATACTGTAATCATGTCCATCAAAACTATAATCATGTCCATCAATACTATAATCATGTCCATCAATACTATAATCATGTCCATCAATACTATAATCATGTCCATCAATACTATAATCATGTCCATCAATACTATAATCATGTCCATCAATACTATAATCATGTCCATCAATACTATAATCATGTCCATCAATACTATAATCATGTCCATCAATACTGTAATCATGTCCATCAATACTATAATCATGTCCATCAATACTATAATCATGTCCATCAAAACTATAATCATGTCCATCAATACTATAATCATGACCGTCAATACTATAATCATGTCCATCAATACTATAATCATGTCCATCAAAACTATAATCCTGACCATCAATACTATACTGAATCATGTCCATCAATACTTTAATCATGTCCATCAATACTATAATCATGGCCGTCCAAACCATTCGAGAGAGTCCTGAAAGGGCAAATTGAGATTTTTTCATTGGGATTGGAAAAAATGATTCAAAATTTGGATTGGAATTTTCTGTTATTGTCCCGTGTTGGTCTCTATACGAGCCTAAATAATGTTATAGATTATGTATTTTGAGTTATTTTATCTGTTATCTCACATGGCAGAAGACAAAAAGTTGTCTGATAGATTTGAGTAATTACAAGACTAGCCCAATAAGCAACAAGTAATTCAAATTAAAAATAGCAATTGTTCACAAGATATTCTGTTTGCACTACTTAGATTGCAACTTTTAGTTTGAGCATTGGGATTTGAATAAAAATTAGGCTGGGAATTAAGATTTGATACCTTCTTTCAGGACCCTCATTCGAGCTTGGGCGACATTTGGTGATAGTTTCCCTGCTTGTTTAGTTTACAAAATAAGTACAAATATATCATCACAAAGCTCTCATAGTCCTTTTGCGTTACTTTTCGGACATCAATTGCTTATTTGATAAGTGGTTAGTTAGCTCTAAATTACAGTAGGGTTGAGTCTCTGATAGCTATGAGCATAACAGCAGGTCTGATTTCAAATGCTTTGAATATGAAAGTAAAAAAATTGAGACTCACAACATATGAAAAACCAGCTGGTACTGCAATAATTTGAGAATGAACAAGGGTCTTTCTTATTTGGCTTGTTCGATATACAAATTGAAAAGAAAATTATTAAAGATGTATAACTATCAAGTATCCCTGTTGCGAATATGAAAGTCTAAAAAAAATGAGACTATTTTTATTCATAAAGCTCCCACAACATACGCAAAATCTGTTTTGCAATCAGCTGGTACTGTAATAATTTGAAGATGAACAATAAGGGTCATTCTAATTTGGCTTGTTTGATGTTCAAATTGAAAAGTAAGTTATTAAATATGTATAATGCCCGAGTATTTGAATTGTTTCTGAAAGATGGCCAATTACTGAATTGAGATCGTGCAATCTCAAATCGCGAAGGCTTAGAATAACAAAGTATATTAAATTATTACCAGTGAAAACTATTTGGACAGAAAAAAAGGGAAAGAGGTTGTGATAGGTTAAATAAAGAAGGGAATGATGAAAGAACGGTAACTCATTTTTTAAATATATCAATTAAAACCGATATGTGGCTTCATTTCACATGTAAGTTGACTTTATCATCAACCAAGCTTTCAAACTGCATTTTTATCTGTTATTTGGCTAATCTGATCCTCATCACCGAAACGCATCTTTCGCCCATGTAAAGGACTTTATAGACAAACGTTATTTATTCTTGCGGATTTACTTGTCAAACATAATGTTGAAAGTGTTATTTATAATTAATAGCTCAACGTGAAGAATTATATTGTTGCTATAACCCAGGGGCCGGTTGCACGAAGCCTGAATAAAGTTATCCACTGGGTAAAGTTATCCACTCCAAACGATTTCTTTAGAATTTATCCGCTGGATAGCGATTTATCCGGTGGATAGAGCTATTCGGCCTTCGTGCAACCGGCCCCAGGAGTAGTACGTTGTCATGCTTCGTTTCTAGAGCTATTATATTTAACGTTGTCTTTTCGCACTTCTCAGTAATTATTCAACCAATTGTAATTTTTCACACTTTTGAATTACAACACAGAGATACAACGTCATGATTTTGTAACGGTTTCTATTCATTGTTTCATTTCAACAGTGTCGTCAGTCATAAATTTATTCAAATTATGTCGGGCTAATTGACAAAAGTGCTGGTTAGGTGTAGGTCCTCATTTGTCCTGATTTCGGTAACAACGCGTTGTTATACAGGTTAATCCTCTTATCAGTTGGAGGGAAAATGTCGAATCTATCACCAACAAAGTCATATTTAACGTGTTGTTAACTTAAAGATCTATATTTGTGATGCTATATTGAGAGAAGACTAGACAAGCTTGTTGAAGAGAATTTTGATCGACTCATTTAAGAGGTATGTTTCAAATATTGTGAATTTATATGAATGGGAATGTACAAATAAAAACGAATTCCATTTAGATCGAGTCCGACTTCGGAGTGCTATGCATTGGAACCAAATATTGTCGAAAGCTGATTCAGGAGTTCTTCATTTTTTTTAGATTTCACTTTAATTTCAATATCATCCTTCTTTTATTTTTTTTTTGCACAAAAGCAAAATATTGCAAGATATGTACGCAAACGTATATATTTATTAAATCAAAAATGATTTTTTCTTTTTTGCTCCCTTACTAGCTCTTGCTTGATACGTAGGGCTAATACCACAAATAAACGTTTTAGTAAAAAAATTATGCCTTGACACTTCCCTTGAAATAATAATAATAATAATAATAATAATAATAATAATAATAATAATAATAATAATAATAATAATAATAATAATAGTAATAACAATAATAATAATGGATAATAATAATAATAATAATAATAATAATAATAATAATAATAATGGATAATAATAATAATAATAATAATAATAAATGGTAACGCATTCCACAATTGTGGTGCAGCAGCTGTAAATGCCACGTCAACATTGTAGTAAGAGTTTTGAAGTTAGGTTTCGCGAGTAAAAGCTGGTTATTTGATTTCAAACCATACTTTGAGTTCGCCTGAACAGATATTAAGTTTGATAGATATGATGGTGCTGTAGCATGAAGACATTTAAACGTAATATTAATAATGATCTTATAGTCAATCCTAAATTTAACCTGTAGCCAATGTAAGTCATACAGTAAGGTGTTATGTGACAAAACTTTGGCATGCAGTGTACTTGCTGCTAAATTATGTACTCTCTGTAGCTTAGATAATAGGTTTTTGGGAAGTCCGTGTAGAAGACCATTGCAGTAGTCCAATCTACTTGTGACAAACGCATGTAAAAGCTTCTCAGTAGTGTCTCTGGTCATGTATTTCCTAATTTAACTTATGTTGTACAGATGGAAACAAGCAGATTTACAGGTTTTGACAACATATGTGGTTTCAAACGTAGTGAATTGTCAATCCACACACCAAGATTCCTACTCGGGTCTATGGAAGGATGTACCTCTGTATCACCAACTTTTAGCATGTTGATATTGACTTTCTTAAGCTGCGCCTTATATAATAACTAAAAAATAATCTTGCCATGGCATGAAAAAAATATTTCTGCTTTTCATGTCCAAAAAATATTTATATGGCCAAAAGAAATCCCCCTTCACATTTGTAATGGTCCATCCCTTAGTCTAAAATTTTTCAGTCCTTACACATTTTCTTTACACTTCATATGGGCTGAATATTTACATTTTAAGACCTTGTTGTTGTTGTTTTTTTTTTCAAACACGTGCTTGAAACGTTTCTCTCTAAAATTTAAAAAGATCGCAAAATGGCTCTGATTGCTTTGTTAATAAATTAGTGCCCAGTTTCTCAGATAGCTAACTTCTCAGTGGCGCTCGATTTTTTTTTTTTGCGATAAAATTCAATAACATGTAGCCCATACAGTCGATTGTCTATTTTTCAAAGTGCAGCACTTTACTAACAAACGTCTCGTGAATAACTGCTTGAATCTGTCTTGCACGTTAGTGTCGTGGAAAGTGTGGGGAGATTTTTTTTTTTGGTCGTCTACGCAAATCTAACTGCAGCAGTTAAAAAACACTAAAAATTTAAGGGTACTGATTACTTAAGCAAAAAATTTTAGCCATTCATTCGTATCTAGATTTAAATCATTCATTTAGGTTAAGGATCCTGACCACTTAAGAAAAACAACGCTTGAAACGTGTGCCCGCGAGCAATTTACCGCTGAAAACGCCGCGCGCGCGCCAAATCCCGCCTAAAGGCAACATAAGAATAATACATTGAATCTTCAAAAATTATGCTTCGACCAGCCAAAACCGGCATTTTTTGCGTGGGACTCTGTATTTTTCTTCATTTTTTCTGAAAGATTTCGTAAAAATCTTTCTTTTGGCGAGATTTGAAAAAATCCTGATGACTTTTCAACATAACACGCGATGGTAAGTGGTTTAGAGTTTCACTTTCAAAGACAAAAACAAAACTGTAAATTTTGACAAAATATTAGAACATATACAATTTATTTTCCCATATTTGTGTAAAATAATGTCTGGTTGAGATAACTAGTAAAAACTACGTCAATAGCTTTGTTACTTTTTGAGTAATATTTTTTTGTGTGTGAAAAATGCATTTTTCGCCATTTGTTCTTCAAAAATATCAAAACATGCATATTCCGTTCAAAATTAATCGATAAATTCTCTATAAAATATTCTTCTAAGAAAAAATTGTGATGAGTTTTTGCTTAAGTAATCAGGACCCTTAAAAGCAAATTGAACAAGTATTTTCGTCCGCCATTTCGTTGCGAACGAATTTTAATTGATTAATTTACGCCCCTCGAAAATCGAGGGGCAAATCGCTGATTGGTTGAAAAATCTCCAACCCTATGCGCGTAACCGTTATCGCGGGCGCATGAATTAAAACGGCTGGTGACTGAGCCTAATTCGAAAGCCGATTTACAGAATACGCCTGTGGGCTACATGTGCCCATGTCTTGAGAACTTCGTCGAGATCGAAGCCTTGCCGCTTTGCGCCATCAATGGAAAACACATTTTTGTAATAAAAATATTAAATAACGCTATCCTTCTGTTCAAAATATTGTCCCTAATAGAGGGAAAGACTAATATAATTTATTTTTAGATTACACACTATTGATATATAACGCGTAATTTGATTGGATGTCTTGGTATCACCCAATCTCGCGATTTCTTGAGCCACTAACGGACTAACAGAATCAGTCTAATGTAAACCAGGCTTTAGGCGAGTCACAGATCACGCCCTGTATTTACACTTGTATTCGCGTACTCTGATGCCAAAACCTAGTGGTGAGCGGTGTTAGTTAGCTGGAGAAGAGACCAATTCGGCTCCCGACCAATTAGCGGTGATAAACTGCTAAACATCAAATATAAAATGCGCAATACATATTCAACTATTTGAAGCGCATTTAGAATTCCACTTAATTAATCTAAAGTACTACTTATACTAAAACTACTTAGCACATATTAGCAATATATTGGTTAAAAATGAATGTATTATGCATTGATAAAACACATGGATTTATTCCGTAATGGCCTTCCAAACTGGAGAAATATACTTTCGGTAGCAACATTTCCGAGTACTGTAGCACAAAAACATTAGTAGTTAACATCTCAAAGTCGTCAAAACGACCCAAATGTTTACAAATTAAACATCCTAAAAAAGAGCTCACTGAATTCATTTTAATCAGATTTTTTTTAAGAGAAGTAGACTGCTTCAGTTTCTATGCGACTTTTTATATCCGTTGCTTGGTAACAGAAGGATCTTATTAAATTGCAAAAACAGTATCACAAATGTTGATCACAAGTTGCATGTGTGCAAACCTACTCTCTTCGCTTTTTCGGCGGGGAAGAAAAGTGTCTCTGCACGGAGAGTAGTGCAAACCTTTTCTGCACGAGAATAATTGTGATTACTAAAAAAGCTAGATTTGCTTAGCACATATAATTCTATACATTTTTGTTACTATTAGTAACAAACAAACAAATAAACGTTAGAAAAAGAAAGACAGACAAGTCTAAAATAAGGAAATAATAATAAGAATTAATAATAAAGAAAAACCAACTGGGATCAAGCAAAAACGGAACTAACAGACAAATATACAAACAAACAAACATCATACATTATTCATTGTTTATACTGTACGTGATTTTAATTATTTGCAATTGAATTCTGAATTTCAAGTCGTAAGTCACCATCGTCAGTCATTTCCCGAAGTATTTCACGTGGGTTGTAATTGATCGAACTTGTCCATTAAAATTTATCTGTTGTTGCACACTCTCTTCTCTCAACCATTGATCACAAGGTCACGTGACCAATCTCTCGTCACAGTTGAAATCATCCAAATACAGCCCAGCGTCAAATTGATTACTGCACCGGTCTTTGTGCTGTCTTTCACTAAGCCAGACACTTCATCAAAAGATTAATCGAACAATTAATCTTGAATGTAAAAAATCTTAAGTCTTATAAGACCATAAATTAACACGGTGATGGAAAAATTGAATATCTGGACGACTGGAACAAACAATACACATCGGTAAGGGCAGCTGATGTTGTTATGTAGCTATATACAGTAATTTACACGTTAAAATTACTAATATAATTCATTACTCTTACTGATAAATATTGAGTACTGATCACTGAGTTCAAGGCATAAAGAGCATCGAAACGTCGTAGTTACAAAGGTATGAACGTTATTAATCAGTGTAAGTTTACACATAAAAAATGAAATCCTCCAACCTTTTTCCGTTTATTTTGTAGACAAAAGAAACGGACTGATTAGATAAAACATAACATTTAAGTTATAAGTTTTATTTCAAATTACATAGGCTTTTTTGTATGGTTTGCGGAAGTTAAAACAACTTTCAATACCGTTTGCTATTTCTCAACAAAATACTTTTTTTTAAATAAACGAATTATGTTTCGACTATTGATTTCCGCGTGTCTTATTGAAAAAAAAACAACAAAAAAACAAATCAATAGTTTTCAATTTCTAGCAGAGAAGGAAAATTTAAATTAAGTGTCTATTAAAAATGTCAACGAAAAAAGCTGTGACAATTGGATTTTTCATTCATTTACTACGCATTTTGCATGCACAAATTTCTGAATTTTTTGAAATAAAAAGCAAATTTAATTTTACACAATGTAAAATGTAAATAATAAAAGAAAAAAACTTTGGGAACTGTTTATGTTTTGTCATCTGTTAACATAAATGTATTTATTTTGTTGAAATTCTGAAGTATATAACATAAGTGTTGCCCTTGAGATCGTTTGAGTCTAAAACAGCTGTTCGCGGCAGTACTGAAAATAGCTAGGCGCTTTTTGAATTGTAGATTTTTCCTAGTAGATTCCATTCAATTATACTAAAATCTTCACACTATTGCGTACAGATAATTCGGGAAATTCTTTTAAACACAAGGCGTAAGTACTTCTAGTTTATCGGCCCCCAAGTGAGGACTTTAAAACATGAGGCAGTATTTTTTGTGAGCAAACGTAAAATGATATGCAAAACAGGACGATTGTCACGTCGTTACACAGTTGATGGTCATCAGTTTTTGAGTCATTTCCTTTCTGATTCCTGGCAAAAGTTTGTTTACTCACTGATAAAACACAAACAGTTCATTAGAATTTAAAATACACAGTCAAAATACAAAAAATGCCAACCAAACATTGGCTTTCAGAATACACACACATTATATATTATATATATTTCTTTTGTGAGTATATATTGGTATATATCCACTAAAAAAAAAACTTAAAATCAATTTTCTCTTTGTGTAATCAGACATAATCAAAAACCCCAGGGAATGTGGTTGATATAATTCATCAAATAAAACGCGCATTTTCACTCTCAAGCAATACTATGAACATGAAAACAAACTCCAGAGTAAACATTTCCGAGTAAAGATTGTTGATAATAGCAATTTCTGAAAGCGCGTAGATTATAATGGACGAAAAATCGCAAGATCTATGTGCTTGATAATTTTCATTTAGCAATCAACCCTTGTTAATCTAAGCTAGCGGACAGCTCAAAAGGCCGCAAAGGGAAGCAAGTGATATAGAGAAAAGCAACCACAAAAGGCCGAGATTTTCCTTCTCGCTTGAAAAAAAAGGGATTTTTCTCTTTAATAGGAATTGAATATGTTACAATACCTTAACTAGTTCATTAAGTTCCAGAATCCAGTTAGCAAGTCATCAATTTCAAGCAAATGAATTAGCAATAGCAAAACAAGTCCGCGGTAACAACGAAATGATTTCACACGAACTAGCGAGTCCATTGGGACACACGAGGAAAATCACCTTTTGAAAATCTACAAACTGTTCATCTTTTCATTTCCTTTTCAGTTGAAATAAAATGGTAAGGCAGTCGAATAGTCTAGAGTCCTTAGAACTCATTGCGGAACCGCGGTCTATTAGAGATATATGTTCTAGAGGCGGTGTTTTCCGATAACTAGTCCACTTCAACCTTAAGCTATCGTATTTATCATAAATACTGAAAACTGTTTTCTGTTTGTTGCTTTTTAGTTTGAAGAGTGCCATGGCGGGGAATAACACAACTACTACAACAACACTGGGCGAAAATGGATTTTACTATGCACGCTTAGTGTGCTATGTAATAATATTCATCATTGGTGTCATCGGGAATATTCTGGTATGTCTTGTCGTGTGTAGACAACGTAAAATGAAGAACATTACCAACTATTTCATTGTGAACCTTGCGGTGTCAGATCTAGCTGTTTTATTGATTTGCATTCCGTTTGACTTTGGTGAAATTGTGACTCACTATTGGCCTTATGGAGCTGTAATGTGTAAACTGATTTATCCTTTACAAACCATGGCAACAACGGCCTCTGTAGGGACCTTGGTGGCTATAAGCCTAAATAGGTGAGTATTTCTTTATTTCTATACATGTTAAACTTGTCGTGAACTTTAATTTAAATCTAGTCGCACGCGTTCAAAATGACTTGTTTGAAGGTTGATTTATACGGTGCGATTTGTCGTATGTGATTTGTAGTATACGTCCTGAGTCGCGCGTGAGTTTCGAAATCTTGTAAAACTAGTCGTACGACATTCTAAAACACGTCACGACTAATCGTATACTACATATCGTCTACATCTACATGGTTCCAGCACTTGGCAAAGTCCATTAGGTTACTAGCTGTATTTTTTAGTACGAGGTCTCATTGACTAGTAACCTTTATTCGAACATTCGCGCCAAGCCGACCTCAATGCTGGTTGCAGAGACAGACACTGAGGGTGGTCACTGCCAGAGATTTGTTTACGTCCTCAGCGGTTCTTTTACGTCCACCTTATAACATAGTCAGAGTGAAGGCAGACGGGACCTCCGGCTTTACGTCCTTATCCGAGAAGACGAGGCACTGAGAAAGTAAAGTATTTTGCCTAAGGACACAACGTGATCGCCCGGTCTGGGAATCGAACCTGGGCCAGTGGACCCGAAGTCCAATGCCCTAACCACTAGGCCACCACGACAAATCGCAATGCTTAAATCAGCCTTTTCATACTCGGTAAATAAATCATTTAGTCCAGGGACCAAAACGATACGTATGGTCGTTGCTGTCAAAAGACCTAAATAAATGGTGAAAGTAGTGAAGCCATAAAAAAGATGCACTGGTTAGAGGAGACTTAAAAAGCCATGGGAGTGGGGAGGGGACTTTCTCCTCGCAGGATCATTTTTGTCTGACGTTCATTTCTCTCTCTGCATGCGACTGCTTTCGTCGTTATTTTCTTGCGCGATTTGTTCTGTATTTTCTCCACACTCACCATTATAAAACAACAACCTCCCAGATTGCAAATTTTACATGTTCCCTTTTATATTTTTCGAAAAAATGATCAGTCTCATCTCTTAATTCATATCAAAACACTTTGATATACAAAAAGAAAAAAATCAATGAATTTATCAATTGTTTTACATAAACATGCCGACAGTCGACGAGTTTTTGAAAAAAACAAACAAACAAAAAAAAAAACAAAACAGGGAGAGAGCAATTTCAAACAGGTTCATTGTTGATATACATTAGCGCAAATTATTTTGTATGCTCCTTCTCAATGACCGTGCTTAATGTTATAGTTTATAGACCACTGAATAACAAAACTCGATCAAAAAGCAGAAACATGTACTCCCTGTATAATGATTGTCCCTGTGCATGTTTTCCTGTGTACTTCCTGGCATATCTCCCTGGTGTAAGTAACAATCAAATCTATTTTGACCTTCTAGATGGCCCACTCTAGTTACCAAAGTAAGAAAAAAATTTGCACTCAGTTTGAATCAAAGTAATTTGCCCTCTCTTTTTTCATTAAAATATTTAATTTACACGAAAGTCAAATGTCATGCACCAAATTATGACGTTCCGGTAATAGTTTAAAAGTATACTGTGGAGATAATCAGCATGTCCAGTTGCGCAATTTCTGCCCCGATATGATCAGCTGCATGTCGGATACATGGACATATTACACACACATAGTAATTAAGGAAAATACTTCTTTTACATTATACGGTACAAATTAATTCCCTCACAATTCATTAGAATGGTTTTCATGAACCTGAGAAAAGGAAAAAAAAGAAAAAAAAACGAAAGAAAACACGCTGCATTATTGTTTGTGTACTATTAGGAACGTAAGTCACTTAGAGTCGTTGTCATATTAGAGGGAAACAGCACCGTGACGCATCGTATCTGTAATTTCTACGAAAACATTCAAATTATATTCCGTATCGTAGTGGTATCGTAACTGTACCGTTTCCCACTCATACGAAAACGACTCTATAGCCTGTATCGTGTTGAAAATCACGGAGTGTAATTAAATGGATCGGAAAAATATATATATATACATATAGGAGGCAGCACAGCCGAGTGGTCAGAGCGTTGGTCTCGCAATCCGGTGGTCCTTTCTGGCCACAGAAATTGTATTTGTCTGGGTTTCTGATTTGGTCAACATATAATTTCTCGGCCATGCTTTGTATATAGCCAACTGGTTTGTCTCCTAGCCAGTTGGGATTCTAAACAATGTTATGTTTGAATTTATAAATATTCAGTTGCTCTGTTGTAATGCGCAAATGAACATATCCACATGAAACTTGCGCAATATAAGTTTCAAATTATTATTATTATTATCAAATTATTAAAATTAAAGACAGCATTTTGACCGTCAACTCTAAACACATGTAAATGTACTTGTCATAATATAAGTAATTGCCCTAAATAGTTATATCCAGTCCACCGTAGTCATGTAACTTTATGATTCAAAATTAGTTGGGACATTCGTTGTTTCAAACAAAATTTTGTGTTGAATATTTTTCAGGCAACTACCCCCTCCCTTGTCACAATGTTGTATGATCGATGATGATTTTGGTATAAAATTAACTGAAATATCGTTGAGAGAAAAAGAAAACAAAGAGAGAGAACAAAATGGAACGATATAGTGACACCCCTTTCCTGACCACTCTCTCTCCAAAAACCCGGGTTAAATGATACCTAGCAAATAGAACCAATTTGAGAAAATTGCAGAAATAAAAACACAATATTGAATTGTTTTAATATAAAACTCAGTTTTGATCAGTTTTGCAATTTGTTAGGATAAAAGTCATAAAACCCATTCAAATTTCAAGCTTGTCGTTTTCTATAGAATAAATAACACTGGCGGCGTTAGTCTTGATTTAACTGTCTATTAATCAAAGCAAATTACCCGGCGCCAAGGTTATCATTATTGGAGACAATGAAAAAATTAGACGTAAGTTTAGGTATTGATAAACAACTCTATCGCGAGAGAACGGCCAACGCAGATTGAACGAACGAACCAGATCTTGGGCATTCGAAATGGCAGAAACATCTTCTGAGCTATCACTATGGACTTTGCCGATATGCAATCTGCACTATTCTTTTTCTTAGTGATATATAAATATAGCTCTTCTTATTTGTTACTATAATTGTTTAATGTCCACAATTTATTTCGGTCGCGCAATCGCAAACATATTTGATACATATACTCTCTTCTTTCTCGCCCACATTAACGATTTTTGAAATATCATTCTATAAACATGTCTCTACATTTGCTTTAATGGCAGTCAAGCTGTTAAAGAGAAAAATTAAAAGGGAAAGTAAGTGAAAATCTCAACGCATCGACGGCCTTCTAAAGTTTTCAGAACAGTTTAATACTTTTTTTTAGGAACTTTGAGTGGTACGTCGATCTGCGCTTTTGTCAATTGGTACGTTTTTGGCGTCCTTAAAAAAGATCTATATAAACTCACAAGAAATGAACTGTTTTCAATTTTTTTGTAAGCTTACATAAAACTTATTTTCCATGCAATCTGTACTCAGTATAGACTGCTTGAAATGAAATCAAATCGCTCTACTCTAATCTGTATTTCAGAGAATAAAGGATGTTTTTAAATTGCATGCGCGGGTGTGATTGCTTTAGGGGTTACGCATGGACACAGTTGTACACAACAACCTGTCTATTCTAATCTAAATTACTGCAACCTATTAAGAAATGATAAAGCTAGGCGACATTGTCTCTTTTCTCGGTGAAAATAGATCATTAGTTTTGTGTTAGTTTGGTGTCGATATGTCTCCTTGTTTATCGTTACATATATTGAGTGCCTCGGGTCACACAGCAGTACCGGTAATGCTTATATAACTATTATCAAGAAGAGATTGCATACACGCAATGCGAAAGAGCTTTCAATCTAACGGCATGCTTATGAGGGTATCCGAGTTTCAGTTAACTACTAAATGTTAGTTAATGTTTTCCCTAAAATTTGTGATTATAACTATTAAATTTTGCCTTAGATTCAAATACTCTTTTAATATCAGATTGAATTTGTCATTTTTTTTGACAGTTTTTTTTTTTTTAATTTTCATTGTTGAAATCGCAGTTAAATTTTCAAATATAAATTAATTACGATATTTTTAATAAAATCCCATTGAACAATGGTTGAAATACTGGATTTTAAATGAAAATGAACTAAAGCATCATCTTCTAGTTGAAATAAGCAAATTCTTTTGGCCACCGCGAAAAAAAAGAAATATTTGCATTTATACCATAGTTTTCTACAGAAATCGTACCGCGCTTGAGCAATATTCAAAGAAAGTACAATTAAATCATCCATCTTTAGTTGATTAATCTTTTCAGCGATGTACGTAGAGTATATGATCACCAAGACATTTAATAGAATAGTGTGAAAATATTGATCTCCCGGGAACTGCTATCTTAAAGCTGATATCTAAACTATTTACATCACCCATTTTCACTACAATAACAACCGTCTTTTCGGCACTAACTTATAAAAGGATCCGGCTATCAAGAAAAACCCTCGATATTCTTTGAAGCCCTGCAGGTTCAATTTTGCTCAGAGATAAAATATATTGTATATGTACGCTAAATACACAACATTTCATATCAAGTCACAACATTTTTAGATATAAGATTTTTTTCAGAAAAACGCCTTCGATTGAAGAAGATATGATATATTTTAAATATTGCACTTTTTACAAGGAAGCAGGCCCGTCGAGTCTCCGCCTTTTTTATGAAAATCTCATTTTTTTCGTAAAGTTTTAACTATTTACTGCAAGCTATCAATATATCGTCAGCAAATAGAGCTATTCCCTTGAAACTTGTTTTTTTTTTTCAAATGTGATAAAGGTGTTTTTTTTTATTGCGTGGTACAAACATTGACATTTGTACAAATGAACAAACGTTGCCCCTTTACTTGATGTCATTTAGTCATTTTTTACCGTCCCATAATACACAAATTCATCCTTGTTCGTGGTAGAATCTCTTGGGAGTCTTCATCGCCTAACAACAACTAAGACTCAGTCGAAAATTTAGTAACTTTAATCTCCATTTTTTTAGTATTGTGGACAAAATAAAACATCACTACTGTCTTGTATTCATCAAATCCAACAAAGATGAATTGCACGAACTTGTTTGTGGTGAATATATATTTTTCTGTTGCCGGCGTGGCCAGGACTTTGTGTAAGCCTGCAGTTGATCAGCAACAGAGGCTGGGTCACACATGCTCTATATTCCAATGCCGACTCAGATTTCTGGATGCCACTTATTTCATTTCCAGGTTTGTTCGCGTCATCACGAGTCAGGTAATCTTGCAATAGGCGATTTATATGATGACGTAATAAACTACCACTACCAGATGATTTGCCAACTTCCTTTTGTGACGCAATTAGTGAAAATTGCTTTATTAATCTCCACAAGGATTAAACATTAGAATTTGAAAGATAATTTGCAAAGGATACTGGTATTGATAATAAAATGACGCCACAATGTAAATCCCCTATTGTTCGACGAGATAACTTGACGATGACGTCACAAACGAGTATCGGCAAGTGAGACTGACTTCCTATAGTAGAACTTTTCATGATGAAATTGTTTATTTGTTTGTTGTCAGATTCATTGCTATTATTTATCCACTTCGACCTCAACCAACAACAGGCGACGCCAAGAAGGTTATTTGTGTACTTTGGATACTATCTCTTGCCCTTGTATCTCCGTACATCGCTGTACTACAACATAAAGACAAACAATGTAATGAAACATTTAGAGACCAAGGAATGAATCCTGGTTTATATACACTATCAATATTTATTCTACAGTATGTATTGCCTATAACGCTGATTGGCCTGTCATATATTCGGTGAGTTAACACATGGTATGAATTATCAAGAGAGTATGAGATAAGAGAGCTTATTCCCGGACCCCATGAGGGGCTCTACTTGTCGTGCTATTTTGCCTTGAGATGTTTTGACGCTGCGACCGCGACTCCTGCAATGTGGCCAATCACGTTCCGTTCCCGTAATAATTCAGTTTAAAAAAACAGAATGAAAAGATCCCCTGATGAGTTTAAAGCCCAATACGGGGGATAAGCTCTCTTATCTCATGCTCTCTTGAAATTATAAATTCAACAACAAAAGACAATGAGCCAACAACTAACGATTTAAAACAGCAAAACAACCCTGCATAGCAGCCAACCAATCTCAACGAAACAACAAACAAAGGAACAATACACCGTGAAACCAACGAACCAGGCATCCAATCAACAACAATAGCATGCAGCCAGTCTTTATAGCATGTTACCAGCAGTAATCGGCAACCAAGCACACAGCAAACCAACCTGTTAATCACCCAACCAACCAACCAATGAATTAACCAATGAGTAACTAACCAACCCAACCAGCAATCTACTAATCAACCAACCCAACCAACCAACCCGTCAGCCAATCAATTAACCAAACAACTAACCAATGACCAACCCAAATGTTTCTTTTTTCCTGTAGAATTGGTCGTGATTTAAGAAGGGATAAAGGTTCATATTCGAATGACGCTCTCCAAAGAGAACAAGAAAAAGAGGCTCATAAAGTGGTTAAAATACTAACCGTTGTTGTTATTGTATTTGCTTTCCTTATGCTACCTAATCACATCGTGTTTATTTGGATTGACTTCGGTGGTGGAGGTAAGATTATCCAAGTGGTGTCGTTACGTTATCCATTACGTAATGCTAGAATTAATTGACTCCGAAGGTAAGCGATCGGGGATGCTCGTCGTATCTTTTAGGGGTAAAATTCAGCGATTTGGTATCTTTTAGGGGTAAAAATATGACATTTGCCAAATTCTCACTTTTTGGTATCCTTTAGGGGTTGAATAGCACTAAAACTCCTGATTTTGGTATCTTTTAGAGATGAAAAATTTGCGAAGTCACGCCCTTTTGAAAAACGTCAGGTATCTTTTAGGGGTATTTTTGAAAAATTCCGACGAGCATCCCCGATCGTTTATCCTCCCCCCCCCCCCCCCCCCCCGGGCTACTAGTGTTCATTTTTTTGTAATCAGTGGCGGATCCAAGGGGTTCTATGGGTTCCACGGACCCCCCCTCGAGCAACATGCGCCTATATATATATTTCAAATATACAGCTTCAGTTTTGCTTGAGAAAGTACAATCTTTACAATGAATGTCTCTCAATGATTTCTTTTAATCTGTTTTGCAGGTGATCACAAGTACATTTCTGATATTATGTCTCTTGGGCAGATTTTGGTTTATTTTAACAGCGCAACCAACCCTCTAATCTACAACGCTGTCAACGAACAATTCAGAGAGGGATTCAGACAATATTTCCAATCATGGAAAGTCTTGTTAATGAAACTCACTGGACAACAACAAAGTGCGTCATCTAATGAGACAAATGCACGTAGTCATTGTCTGATGTGTTCTACAAGCGATAACGATTCTGGTGAAGAACTCAAGAACAATAACAACACTAGTCATAGATGCGTGGAAACCAGGGCAATAAGCGATGATGCATCAGTTGGACTACTTACAAAAGTTTGAAAGTGTTTCAATTCCAGTTATAAAGCTTATTAGCCAATTCATGAGCATTTAGTCCAATTTTGGTCATGAGGTTCTATACCTCATAATCTCTCTCATCTATATTCGACATAGAAACTTCAGGTCTCTATAAAGACAGGTGTGTCTGTAAATAAAGTTATGCGTCTATATATC
The DNA here is from genome assembly GCA_918843875.1 of Diadumene lineata. Lineage (NCBI taxonomy): Eukaryota > Metazoa > Cnidaria > Anthozoa > Actiniaria > Diadumenidae > Diadumene > Diadumene lineata. Next base: position 33,547,997 of record OU974069.1, read on the forward strand.
GAATACTATGATGACTTCACTTTTCAAGTTACAAAACAAGCTCTTGTTCAATTGTATGACCACAATGGTCCAACAAACTGAACCCAAAAGGCTTTGCCTTGTATTTCAAGACCAGAATGTGGAACGTTAGTCAAAAATACATTAGACGTCTCGCGCATGATCAAAAGGGTCATCAGTAAGTTGTTTAAACGTTTTTACGAATTTTTCAGCATTTAATTTTATCAGTGAAGGAGTTCCTTTAAGGTTATGGGATCGCACAATTTTAACCGATAGATTTCGACACACATATGTAGTTTGAGTGACTGAGTGGAAATATGTGAAAAGAAATTGGGGATCACCGACTTTTTTTCGAAGATATAGTTTTTCAAAGTTTAGTGATGCGCGGTTCTTTTCGTGAAAAGTACGAAAATATCATTTCAGACTCTTCCTGATCATGTATCTTAGATATCTTTGCAAAAACTGCTTAAAATGATAAACATGCAAACATTGAATCATAAGAAATCAATTTTTGTTTGTTTGTCGTATCCGTAAGGTGTCCTGGTAGGGAAGGTATACTACCCTATATCGACTATACGGGAATGATTTGCTGAACAGGGCATGGTTTTTCGACCTTGGTGTCATGGACAGGGTATCCATGTCCAATCTTCCTGTCATACTCAGGGCCCAGGAAATGCGAGGAAATATTTTGCATTCAGGAAATCCAAAGAAATAATACGTTGCCTTTAATAAAAGACTTGAATATTTGTGATATATATACTAGCACAGCTATACAATTCACTCATTTAACATAAACAGGGTACGGAAGTTAGGTATAATTTGTCATAAACAGGGTAACCCCTACAGTATCCCAGCGTATCACCCCTACCCACATGCATCTGACAATTCCATATAATTGACATTCCTTACATATCTGTCACGCCTGATCTCTGACCACCTTAATATTGGGAGGGTGGAGGGTTCGCCAGACTGCTGGTTTTAACTACTACGTATTAACAATATGACATATATTCGAACTGTAGTGGTCATCCCCGGACATCCTGCGTTATTAAAGAATTGTAAAAAGTTTCCTTGTGATTATTCTCAACCTTGCATTAAATGTTTTATTTTTAAACTGTTTTCCTCTAGATAAAGAATAAGTACACTATATCTTTATCAAGCTGATCACATATTTCTAGACGATATTTGACGCAATGAAAAGAGTGTTGGGTCTTGGATAGCCTTGCAAGCCAGCTTTTTGTAGTTTAGTTGTTCCATCTTTCATTGCTGTGATATACAAGTCAGTGCGGCCAGACGCTGTACGATTGCATCGGAACTGTGTGTCTCCGTAGAACGGTGGGCACTCAAATCTGTATTCATCTGGTAATGTTTTTGGATCCACTCCATCCATTTCCTGTATGACAGAGAACAAAGTATATCATTAAATTTTCCAGCTTCGGGTTGTCGATGAAGTTTGACTTTGTTTCACTCTTCGAAAATTCTCTCGCCAAAATAGAAACCCATAAGATAGAAGAAACTATAGCACAGCTATCAGGCATTTCTCTATTGTTCCTGGTAATATGAGTAGTGTTTACAGCTACAAACAAGAAACTATAGCACAGCTATAAGGCATTTCTCTATTGTTCCTGGTAATATGAGCAGTGTTTACAGCTGCAAACAAGAAACTATAGCACAGCTTAACGCATTTCTCTATTGCTCCTGGTAATATGAGCAGTGTTTACAGCTACCAACAAGAAACTATAGCACAGCTATCAGGTATTTCTCTATTGTTCCTGGTAATATGAGCAGTGTTTACATCTACAAACAAGAAACTATAGCACAGCTATCAGGTATTTCTCTATTGTTCCTGGTAATATGAGCAGTGTTTACAGCTACAAACAAGAAACTATAGCACAGCTATAAGGCATTTCTCTATTGTTCCTGGTAATATGAGCAGTGATGAACTATCTACATCATTCATATGTTGTTTGCATCACTCCTACTATAATCCTTGACATAGGCATAATATGGTCATGAGGGTTAAAAGAACTCACGCGCGGTTTACATGGCTTCAATAATAGCTATAACGATGATAATTATAGCCTGCGTCACATCCGCAATTTCTCACGAAAATAGCGTCTGCGAAACAACGGACAAAGTCTTGTTCAAAGACCCCCCGTGAATAGCACGGTTATATACAGTAGTTCCTGATTGGCTAACAGCGTCTTCATTCTATCGAGAGCTCTGATTGGTCAAATTGATAACTAGTGCCAGTCTCGAATCATTTAGGCAATGTTTTGATTTTGCTCGTGAGATTTGACAGTTCGTGGCATAATCTAACAAAGAGTTTACAAAAAGTTCGCACTTTTTAGAACTGTTAAATTCGCAACAAAAATATGTCGGAAAAATGTATGGAAATTGCAATCTCTGTCAGAAAATAATTGAAAAATCCCATGATAAGTATCTGATAGAGGGAAAATCACAAACTTTCATTGTATTAGACGAATTAGAAAGTCTTCGATTTGAAGTGCCACGAAGAAGCGACAGCATTTGCCGCAGTTGTTTGAACAACTTAAAGAGACTAAAACTTCTCCGTCAAATAAACGAAATAGAGGACAAATTCAAACATACTGTTGCTAATTCGCAAAAGCGACAACTCGAAACTTGTGATGATGATGAACCGAGGCCAAAATTATCAAACGACGCCATTTTCATTGGAATTATGAAGTACAACATCGAAGGACTAGCACTAGTTGTCAATTTGACCAATCAGAGCTCTCGATAGAATGAAAACGCTGTTAGCCAATCAGGAACTACTGTATATAACCGTGCTATTCACGGGGTCTTTGAACAAGGCTTTGTCCGTTTTTTCGCAGACGCTATTTACGTGAGAAATTGCCGATGTGACGCAGGCTATGATAATTATAACATGATAATAATTTCATTTGAACTGTAAAATAGACTAAAATATACCTCCATAACGACATCCTGGTTTTCATCTTGGCCTTTCATTACATACACTTTTCCTTGAGTAGAAGCTAAGATTAACATAGGACACGAATCACTATCTATTAACACTGCTCTATGAGTACAAGGGGAGAGGGGTAAATAAGGCATCTCCATCTCGCTAATCTTTTTTCTCTTATTTGCATCCTCCCTTCGAATAGACTCTTAGGGCGAGTGTGAGGCTCTATTCGATCGATATCAAAAATAGGAAAGGAAGTCTTTAAACGAATATATGGAACCAAAAACATAATATGGTATTACGACCATATCACTAATGCGTCAATAAGTGACACGTCGTTTTCGATGTGGCCATGGGTGGTTTTGTCTTGTACCTGGAAGTGTGAGCGCACATAAAGTTGCCTTTGCTGTACTAACATCCACAGCCTTGAAATGGACTAAAAAGAAAATTGGAAAAAAAACATTATCAATTAACACAGATGAAATTCTTATACCACGTTATTCCAATGCAACTGGAATGGAGCACGCCCAAGGAACAATCCAAACCTAACATTCGATGTGTAGAAAATTAACAAAAGCGATTCTTCTCTTTATAGACTACTAATACCATTACTGCTGAATTAGTATAGCATTGATATTAATTAATAGATAATCACTTCGGCACACAGCATTCGTGGGTATAATGCAGGCAGCTGAGGGCGCAGCCCGAAGCTGTCTGCATTATACCCACGAATGCTGTGTGCCGAAGTGATTATCTAGTATAATTATTGTTCTTATCGTTGTCTTATTCGTTTTTGTTATATTGAATACTAGGCGGAACTCGCTGCATTATTAAAAATAATGCTTTTAGCTAGAAGCATTATTTTTGATAATGCAGTTTGTTGTTTGTTGAAGTGTGACCTATGCATTCGTTGGGATAATGCTGAGTAAAAACAATGGGTTGTGATGAGAACAATGATTATCAGACAAATAACTTGCTTTTTGCGTGCGCGTTTTTTCCAGTTGAATCATACACGCCTCCCTCGAATAAGCGCATCTTCCCAGTAAGCGCCCTGCTTTTGGCTCTGTCCACGTGAATGTATATTTTGAAAACGTAGATTTTTTCAGTGTGGACGTAAGGTAAAACGAAAGAAAATATGTCATTTTAAAAATACATCCGAATACGTGTAGACGGGGCCTTATTAGACGTGGATAATTTCTGTAAGCGCTAGAAAATACGGTGTGCAATAAAAAAGGCATCGCATGGATTTTCGTGATCATACTTGGCATATCTCTAATGCAGTTTAGCCTATACCATACGAAAACTACCATATGTGAAACTGGCGGTCGCCGATCTAGCATTTTTTTCAATTCTTTAAATGTGTGGAAACACAAAGGGTCCACGGCATCACATCATCCTACATTATAGAATAAACTTACTTAATTTAGTATCATCAGTTGGGATTCCATCAGATTTGACTGTTAATTTCGATTTAGAATTGTCAAGTTTTAACAGACCATTGCTGTAAGTTGACCAGAAATAATACGACTGATTGTCTTTAATAGGATGTGGCAAGACAGGCGAATGGAGAGCCTGAAAGAATCGATCCGATTAGACAAGTGTTTTTTTTTAAATATAGCAAGCCTAGCCTATTCTTGAATAAGAGCCAGTCCAGAGATTTCAAAATGGTGTGCATCCTGTAGACTCAAATATGGGTGACTCTATGAATATAAACCAGGCCTTTCTCACAAGGGGAGCACCGTTCCCCAGTAAACCTCCTCCACCCTTGGCGCCGCCCAGTTGCTGTGACCCGGCGCCTTAATAATAATAAAAACTATGTAAGAGCGCTCTGATGGTGGTGGTCCAATAGATTGACAGATTATTGTATAGGATCCTCTGATGACTAGAACAGTTCCTGACCATTTTATTCAATAAAGGCTCTCCTCTTTTGGCTAGAACAGTTCCTGACCATTATATGCAATAAAGGTTCTCCTCTATTGGCTAAAACAGTTCCTGACCATTTTATCCAATAAAGGTTCCCCTCTATTGGCTAGAACAGTTCCTGACCATTTTATGCAATAAAGGTTCTTCTCTATTGCCTAGCTAGAACAGTTCCTGACCATTTTATGCAATAAAGGTTCTCCTCTATTGGCTAAAACAGTTCCTGACCATTTTATCCAATAAAGGTTCTCCTCTATTGGCAAGAACAGTTCCTGACCATTTTATGCAATAAAGGTTCTCCTCTATTGCCTAGAACAGCTCCTAACAATTTTATCTAATAAAGGTTCTTCTAGGCCTCTATTGGCTAGAAAAATTTCTTGACCATTTTATCCAATAAAGGTTCTCCTAGGCCTCTATTGGCTAGAACAGTTCCTGACCATTTTATGCAATAAAGGTTCTCCTCTATTGGCTAGAACAGTTCCTGACCATTTTATGCAATAAAGGTTCTCCTCTATTGACTAGAACTGCTCCTGACAATTTTATCCAATAAAGGTTTTCCTAGGCCTCTATTGGCTAGAACAGTTCCTGACCATTTTATCCAATAAAGGTTCTCCTAGGACTCTATTGGCTAAAACAGTTCCTCACCATTTTATGTAATAAAGGTTCTCCTCTATTGGCTAGAACAGTTCCTCGCCATTTTATGCAATAAAGGTTCTCCTCTATTGGCTAGAACAGTTCCTGACCATTTTATCCAATAAAGGTTCTCCTCTGTCGTCTTACCTTTAGAATATATTCCACTTTCACTCTATCGTCTTCCTTCAAGGCAACGTCTGGATTGAAACCGATAAACTCGCTCTTCTCAGAGTTGTATACCAGAAACTTAAAGTCACTGGCTTTGCTTCCAGAAGGAATCACGTCATTGAATACCTTAAGAAACTTCTCTACTAAATCAGATAATGTAGAGCCTGATGGTAAGTGGATAGTACGCTGTGTACCGTAAGCTTGGTAGATGACGTGAACAACGATTGGACTACACTCTTCTACATAAAAAATACACGGTTGATTATAACTTTCATTGAATTGATTCATCATAATCATATCGATTCTTCGGTCGGCCAACTAAACTAAGCTATTCACCGAATCGAACTATGGCGAACAGCACGGTGGCGTACTGGAGCGAGATCATAGAAACGAGGCTAGTCAGTCGTCGCACATCGACAGTGTTTCGTGCTGATCCTAAAATTGTAGATTACTTTCAAATAGAGTGGTTTCAATGAGTATGGTACCATTTTTCAACAATAACAACAAAGGCTGAAGATGAACTGTTCATCCAGGCGACTGACTAGCCTCGTTCTCGAGATCGTCGGCCATTTTTCGATTCGGCTAATAATATTGGACAAAACGCTTGATACGTTTTCTGTTTTTGTGACAGATTTCTTAGATTTTCTAGAAACCGCATCGAATCTGTCCACCACACTGTAATCACAAAAGAGTCGTTTTTGTTCAGTAGAGAGAATCGCGGGCGCACGTAACTTCGACGGCTAAAAACTTAGCCTACGATCGTCAGTGATCATATGGAAACAAGGCTTAAGATAATTCTGTAGAAATAGCCATAGAGTTTTAATAAACTAGACGCATAGCTGCGTGAACTCGGGCTTTTCTGATCTATTTTTATACGCCAAAAATAAAATTATGTATCTTTATTTTGAAGTTGTCTGCTTGTCAAACGCAATCAGCAAGCATTTCATTTGTGAAGAAAAACGAAGTTGTTGTCAACAGGTAAATAGCACAAGATAACAGCGATAAATATTGACAAGCTCTTTATTCTAACCTTTAAAAACAATAACCACCCAAAAAAACTTTTCTGTTACTACATATTCATTAATAATCAGATGTGAAATTTCGTTTGATTTCAACAATACATGTTAGCAGAAAATAAAAAGTTTGTTTCTTGGTATTTTTGAAAACATCTTGTCAAGAAGAAAAAATAAACAGATAGATTTAAAAAGAAAAAATAATGTAGCATGAGCGGAAATCGAACCAACTACCGCCGGATCATGAGCACTGAAGCATAACATTGATCTATTCGGCCAATGTTATTATAAGAGACACAGATCAAATCCCAATTTAAACACTTAAAAACTGAAATATATACACTCTAAAAACAATTCTGTACACACTGGACATCAAGAAATCTGCTCAAGATAATAATCGTACTGCAGGGCTGTAGTGGACCACGTACAATTCTTGAAGTATTGTTACACACTATAGTTCGTCTTAGCTGTTAAATTTTATTGCAACAATTGCAAATGGGTCTTCCTATTCATCTTTTGACAAATAACAAAGCGATCTATATTATATCTGTTCTTTTTTAATCCCATAATTGGGTCGTTCAATCACTTGATAGTGTTCACTTCGATCGACAACAAAGTAGTTTATGGCTGTTTCGTTCGTAACAAATCACAACTGTTAAACATTTTCTTCTGTTTTGTCTCACTGTCTTTGTAAGTTATTTTTGTGGGCGACGAGTCTGCAGGTCGCAGAATAAGTAGCCTTCTTTTGTAGTTTACTTACAAAGACTTGCGAGGTAGCTCAATTCGATCGAACGGACCTGTGAAAGACTCGCTCTGTTGTCCGCTCGGAAAGTTTGCTTGTCATAAAACGCATTGCAAAAACCATGTCGAATCTACTTACAACAATTTATAATTTGCGCATAAGCTAAAAATATCACAGCAATATAGTAAAGGAACAGCGAAAAAAAACTTGAGAATACTGTGATGAATAAATCAAATGAACATTGACTGTGAAGTCCCAGGCGTTCCTGACCTGCTTTTGGACGTTTGACATGACACGTCATTAATTTCACCAATCACAATCGACAATCGACATGAATGCATCCAATCACAAACCTGGAGCCGAAAGAAATACAAGTGCGGAAAATTTAAAAACAGCGGAGACAGAAAAACACAAAACCCGCCCAAATTATACCTCGGGCATTTCTTCGGAAGCCCGAGTAAAAAATTGCAAAAAAATGGGGTCACCGTATTGGATTTCAAGAGAAACATTTTTAAAGTACACTCACTTTTGTCAATTTAGCGTGTAACATTCGAAAATGGGGATCATTTACAAAAGTGTCTCTTTACTGAGCTTCGTCAATACAAAATGTTTTTGAAGGTGCCTTAAAGTACTCCTTATACATTGGGCTACCGATGTAAAGCAAATCATTTGCACTAAATCTCAACAACGAAAAAAAGTAAAGCAAAAACTAACAAAATGTTAGAATTTGTACGGGCCTCGTCGATGCTTTGAACGAAACACTTTTCGAAATATCTAAAAATCAAGATATTTTGTCATCGATCACATGTTTTAAAAAACATGATTCCAAATAATAATGTATAATGAAAAAAGATAGGTGCCCGTATTGGTTTGCGAGATATTTTGAGAAATATCCTCAAAATTCAAACAAAATCGTGGTTTTGCCGAGTGTTGACTGGGGCGAGTTTAAAGAAATGCGTAATTTTTGGCTTGAAAATGTGAAAATTGTTAAGATTTTTATGTTAAAGTGTTTTTCAGACATATCTTTGTATTCATTAATGATAATAAATGTAAAACTCTAAAATTCAAAATATGCGCAGAACTATACGCAGTACGTACAAAATTACCTCGAGAGAGAAATTTAGCATAATACTAAACGACAACCTACTCGTTCAATTTTATTGTGAATAAACCAGCAGAAATGTACAAAAGATCATAAAACATCGAGAGATCGATCGTCAATTATGATGTAAATAGTATCTCTGAAGATTATATTCGTTGTCACCATGGTGGCAAAGTTGGCTGCGTTATTCTCCTTTTGTATCTTGTGAAGGGACTGAAGAAGAAAGTAAGACTCCAAAATATTCCAAATTTTCATAAGAATTGAATTTCTTCGAAAATATGGAACATTTTGGAGTTTTCCTTTTTTTAACTAAAATTCTTCTTTTCCCCGGTCACAAATTAACCCTTATTACGAATTGCAAACATGCGTTTTGGTGGTTCTGACTGGATACGTCATTTCTCGCCTTACGAACACCGCGATATTACGGACACCTCGCTATTACGGGCACGATATAAACCCCCCACTAAAAATATAAAGGAATGACTGAAGGTAGCTCTCGCTATTACGGACACTTTGTGTGGTCCCAATCGCACATTTTTCTTGTTTAACTTTCTTTACAATGAACGGGCACATCTTGAAGAGGGGGGGGGGGGGGGGGGGGGGGGGGTGGACTCCGAGAGTAAAATGAACGGGGATGCACATTGTTTCTTTTAGGGTTTGAAATGCCACTTTTATTGTTGGTATTTTTTTCATAGAACTGAAACTCATGTTAACTTCAGTGACCTTTCAAAAAGGGTTCCACGATAGTGATCCCTTCTGATTCTAGTAAGAATGCAATGCCATTATTGCAGTCGCGCTACTCTGGATTGCCCATAGAATTTAAAAATTACTAGGAACCACAAATAGCTGCAACTACATGATCCACGGTGGTAAAAAGAACAAACAATTGCCACGATAATCCCAAACGGATGTATCCAACAATACGTTCATTTTCATATTATGCGACAGCATATCTGTCTTTAGCATTTTCTGGTTCTCGTTGAAGTCGACACTCGGTTGATCTCTAATGCGGTAAAGATAATTATTTTTCGACTGGGTGAATTTTTTCGCACCCCGCTATTACGAACTCTCACTAATGCAGACATCCAACTTCGGTCTCGAGGGCGTCTGTAATAATGAACGTTGATTATAAATGAAATTGAGTTTTCAATTTTTTCCGGGGTTGTGGTGGAGATGACCTTAAATGACGTCACGTGAAAATAAATTCAATTGATCGCTTGTTGGATACACACACACACACACACACATATATATATATATATATATATATATATATATTGCACTCTTTCGATCACACACAACAGTGTGCAACAAACCACTAATTAAGGCTACTTTATGCTATAGTGCAAACACTAAATGTGTGCAACGGTTGTCACTATATTTAGTAGTAAAGTTGCCTACGTACTTTTGGTGTGTGCACTCTCATTATATCCATTTTGTTTAAATATTGCTATTTACTACAAAATTGTGATAACTATTGCACACATTTGGTGTTTGCCAGACTCTTAAAGAAGTTTATATTCGATATTTTAGATGTATTGTGTAATTTGTAACACCATCGACTCGATATATGGTCGATTTGCTTGCACACTTCTTATTTACGTCGAGTCGGGCAATGGTGTTACAAATTACACAATACATCTAAAATATCGAATATAAACTTCTTTAAGAGTCTGGCAAACACCAAATGTGTGCAATAGTTATCACAATTTTGTAGTAAATAGCAATATTTAAACAAAATGGATATAATGAGAGTGCACACACCAAAAGTACGTAGGCAACTTTACTACTAAATATAGTGGCAACCGTACATTCAATGCGGAACTGACACTCAATACCGTAAGAAGAATCGTTTGTATCTTTAACTCATTCTATTATCATTAATGCTTTATTGATTACTTACGATTGGCACTCGGTGTATTCCCCATTTATATAGGATTAAGTCAGCAGTATCAAGAGGAGTAGCAGCTTTCAGAATTTAGCGTTAACTAGGCTGGTCTGCGATTGAACACAATATGACCACATGCCTCATTACCATACAGGTCTCAGCAGTCACATGTGGGTGGGGTATACTATGGAAATCAGTAGACCGCGGCAACCCCAAATTGGTGACCCGTGACAGCTAAAATATGATCACGTGATCGATGTTTGATGTACCACGTGATCACAGTTCTGTCAAACATGCGAACATAATATAAATACTTTTACTTTTTATTTATTTTATATATTTATAAGGTTATACACATAGTTCTTAAACTGGTTACATGTATTTCTTTTTTTTTCAAATTATGTTGAAATGCAGCATTTTTAATTGTGATTTTTTAGCACCACTCACAGTTGTGCATGAAATGGCTTGTCGCGTCGTTCATTATCTGTCGCAACATAAAGTTCTATTTTGCAGCAATGAAGTTTCACGCTAAAAAAGACCCTTTATGACAAAAATCAATAAAAAGCTGACGAGCTTTGTAATTAGGCGGAATTGAAGCAAAGTTTAAGAATTATTGGACTTTTATTCACAATTCAGTACACCACTAAATTACAATATTTTAAAACGAATTTCAGTGCTCAAGTGCGTCAAAGCATAAAACAGTGCGACTTGAAATGTACAACTGGTTCATGCTCAACCTCGTCCCCAGGGCCACTATGATTTACATATCAAAATACTCGCACTTTCTGTAAGATCCATTGCAGTCAAGAGCAGTTCCCGTTACAACATCACCACCTGCCTGAACCACTCTGTCTATTACTAGCTTTCGCATGTCATCACTCTACGCTGTTCCTGGTTGAAAAGTTCTTCCTTTTCGGGAGACTATCATTTTGCTTTTTCGACTTTACTGAAATATCGATCACGTGGTACATCATTAATCGATCACGTGATCATATTTTAGCCGTCGCGTGCCACAAAAAACATTTGAGGTTGCCGCGGTCTACTGATTTCCATAGTATTTTGTCATTACCAGCTGTTTATATCTATCATATATTGCTCTACCCATTGCAGTGGCATCCATTTCAATAACAACAGTAATTGGAATTTCTAGTCCCCCTTGCACAAGTGGTGATCGACGGTGCTTTGTATCTACAACTTTCGCGTAAATAACTCCTCCTCTCAAAATAAGAAAGCGTGTATGCCTTGAAATTTCTCTTACGTATACTACGTGGTTTTGTTCAGTAAATTTAGCTGTAAGAGACAGTTTTTTGATTAAAAAAAATGAATGATTAAATAAAATAATTATGCTAATTGTACGACCAACCGTTTTATGCTGATCGCCTTTTGAGAAATTTCGCGAAATTTAATTCCCTTAAATAAATTTTTATGGCCAAATCGCGAAATTTAAGCCCCGCGAAATATGGCTGTTCCATTTTCGCGAAATTAACTACCCGCGAAATGATCATTTCACCACAGGAGTCCCAGTTAGGTCTAATCTATTGGGGCGCTAAAAAAAAAAACAGAAGAAGAAGAAGAAGGAGAAGAAGAAGAAAAAAAAATAGAATAAAAAGCAATAAAAGCCGCGAATGATTATTACATGTTATCAATTTTAACAGACACTGAAAATGGAACATCAGCACCAACTAACCTCACCACCCCCATATATAGACCCCCTTACTTACTCCAGCGTCGTTTTACTGAGTCAAGCGTACCCACCAAAAGTTCATTGATGATTTCATTCTTTAAATCATGATTTTATTTTTCGATTTGGACCAGTTCAATTTTGAAATCGACCAAAATAATGCATTCGAAACAAGTAGTCGCCGTTTGAGACAGAAAAAACTTTGAAAATCTTAAACTGAAAGATTTATAAACTGTCTAGAAACTCTCACTGAAGTATCGGCAAAAGAAAGACGTTCTTTTGCTTATTCATTCATATTTTTTTTTTTTTTTTGTTGAAAATACGTTATTTTGATTTTTGTAAACTTGTTTTACAAATTTGATTGCTGGAATTGAATAATCAACTCCATATTCGAATAATGAACTTTTGGTGGGTTCGCTTGAGGAACTGACCAAGAAACTGCAAAGACGTACGTTACTTCCGGTCCGTCAATGACGTCGATCTTGCAAACGTGACTTTTGGTCACTTAGCGCTTTGATCGATCTCGCAATATCTTGAGTAAAAGTACTTTTTAGAAATGTAGCATTGAATATACCACTTTGATGAAATTGAAGCTCTGGTAAGCTAACTATTTACTGAGCTTAACTATGTTTTTTTTGTGCTAAATTATCAATAAGAAAAAAAAAATACATTAATTTTTTAATTTCTTGAAATATACTTTTTCGCCTTTGTTATGTTGATGATACATCGAGAAATCTAACAAATAAGAAAACCGGCAGAAAATAAATATCGAAATTCAAGTGTTCTTTTTTATAATAAGTTTACCACAGTGAAACAAAAAAGTTGTATTCAACAGTCACTGCAAAAATGTGATTTTTAGAATTGAATTTTATGGCCGATATAAATGATTGCGTGACATGCAGATCTAGTGGCCGATTTTCACCCGCGCGTGGGAGAAACAAAGCATTTTGACTGTAAAATAACAAGGAGTTTGTGTCAGCCAATCAGAGCGTAGTGACATATGTTTGTAAAAATACTCCGATCTCCGATGGAGTGAATTTTAACTCTATCTAGAGTTTTACATATTATGTTATTCCTATAAATTTTTTAATCTTCATTCAATTTGTTCATTTTAGTGTCTAGTAGAATTGCTGCTTTCCCCCCTGCATATAGCGTCTTTGTTTTGTTGGAGTAAATCAGTGAGCAAGCGCTTGTCCTGTTTCTGACATGTGTCAGCCAGTGAAAACACTGGCATGAGGTCAAAACGCGCCGAATGACACTAGCGGACTAAGAGAAGGGTGACCATAAGGACTTTGACAGTCAACGGACTAACATCTAAACTGAGGAACGCACGTTAGAAACTAAAGCTATACTACAATTGCTTACAATTATTACCTTACTTAATTGAACGATACAATATGCAAATCGGATTTCTTGGTGCCGGCAAAATGGCTCAGGCGATGGCCCGTGGTCTTCTTGCTTCAGGTAAATAGAAAGATATTTTGAAAAAAAAATCGGCAACACTGAAAAACTTGCAAAATGTTGCCATAACTAGTATATTAACATTAACACACTTATTCAAATGGCAATTTACAATTTTGAATATAGAGTATCAATTAAGTTTTGGGGTCTGCCATGAAACTTGCTGACCTACCATCTGGACGGCTAGTGTCGCTAGTGATTTTCCTGCATGCAGTAAAATGCAAACTGAAATAAATTAATTCCATTGTTTCTAACTCACCGAGCAAAATTTAACCTAACTTTAACCATAAACCATATTAAATAAAGACTTTTAAATTCATACAACTGAATACATACATTGGAAGATTTTAATTCGTCATTGTGCATGTGATTCAGGCAGTTTATGTCCTCGTTTTCCTTAGGACACAAAAACAAAAGACTTGTCTACAGGTGACCAAATATTTTGATTTCAATGTCATATAATATATTCCGCGAAAACATTCAAAACCCTTTTTATTCAAACCACCAATGGGTAAACACGAGCCCAGATTCTATCGTATATGTCAGAAATGAGGTTTTTCAGCCGAAACTAATTGAAAAAGAGACTTTCAGGCCGAAGAAAATGTAAACGCCCTTTACGCAATATGCACTTAAACAGAGTTCTCGCATTTCTAAATTAAGAAGTCTTCAAACAATCATGCATACCAAGATGAGGTCAATATTTGGCACTTATTCCTGATTAAAGGATACTTTTGTGGTCAAGTTTACAGTGTTTGAATATAAAATTAGCATCGTGGATCCGGAGAAGGAAAAAAAATTAAAAAGAATTTTTTTTTGTTTCAGTTATTTCGATATTTTTTAAATGTACAATAAACGTTGCAGTTTTCGGTTCAAATTCATTTATTTTGAAAAAATAATTACTGCTCTAAATTATGGACAAGAATTGCTAGTCGAACTGAACGGAAAAATTATATTTTAGCTTATTTTTCTTTCAGTGCTATATCGTTGAAACTACCGAAGTTACAATTAGTAATTGTATTTGTTTTTTTAATGTTTCCCTGTATTATGTTTGAAACCTTTTTTTACGTTGCAATAATTGTGCAGGCATAAAAAAAATCCTAGAAAAAAAAAAAAAAAAAAAAAAAAAAAAAAAAAAGCAGAGCATTGCCCGATTTCATACCGTGAGGCCTGGGGCGAATTTCCCTTCACGTTTTGCCAAATAACAAATGAGTCAATATTTTGAATGCTCACATCAAAGTTCATATAATGGCAAAGTTTGGAGTTGATAGAGTAAGATTTGAATGAGATACAAGTCATACAAAAGTCTAAAATTTCTGGGTTTCATACATTTCTTTGCAAATTTGAACGCTTGTATCTCACTCTGATTTCATTCAATCAACACGAACTCTTGGGATTTTATAAAGTTTGAGGTGGTCATTCAAAGTAGAGACTTTTTTGTTGATTCACATAATATAAAGGAAACTAGCCCCAGGCACTCTCGGTATGAAATCCGGCAATGGTCCAATGTATGTGGTGTAGTACGGTAGTACAGTTTTAATGTCAACTCATTATGATTATATCCGTTCTTGACAAATAGATATTATTAATTAATTAGTGAAATTTAAAGGTTTGTTTATTTATTTATGCATATTTGTGTATGCATTGTTTCTATATTGCTAGCTTTATTAGATTTTTGCAAAATGTCCAAATTGTAATTCCTTATTTCATGATGTATTTTTTTTTATTGTATTATTTATTTATTACATTTTTCATTGTAGGTACATTCACAAGAGATAGAATTATAGCAAGTGCAATTGATGAATCAACAGCCAATGAAATGAGGGTAAATCTATACATATTCTATACATGCATGTTCAGTACCCCAGCAAATGTATTGAATGTAAATACCGAACACGAGGTCTGGGGCATTTGATCCAGCACCCAGTAGCAGATCCTGAGGGGGGTGCAAAGGTTGACATTCCCCTTCCAAGCTCAGACAGACAAAAACAGATTTTCACTAACATTCTGAAAATATTATATAATATTTTATATGACATCATCCCGAATGCTACACCCCCACCCCCACCCTCATGGGAAAAACCTGGATCCATCCCTGAACACCAAATAGTCAATGTTCAAAACAGTGCTCACATCTTGCGTATATATGGGCTGATGACCTCAATGTATGATAGTCAAAATTAATAATTAATTTATTGAATGACATGGTGAATCAAAACTGTCAAACTTATTAGCCATAAAACATATTTTGTTATGCAAACACTAGATAATGCTTTTTGATTTATTTTTGGCAATTTATAGGGTTTAGGTGTAGAAGTCACAGACAACAATATGGAGGTGGTTGACCACAGTGAGATAGTTGTTGTAGCTGTAAAACCAAATGTTGTTCAAACTGTCCTTCGTCAAGTTTCACCAATTGTTACGCCTGATAATTTAATAGTATCTGTAGCTGCTGGAGTTCCTTTAGGTGTCATGGAGCAGGTAATTATGAATATTCATTTTTCATTTTTTTGATATTCTAGTTAGTGATATTCATGTGCCTACAAAGTGACAAACAGGGAGGGCTAATGATGCTGCTCAGAATAAAAGCAAGATTATTTTTGACTCATTGCCTGACCTTGAAAGCCAAGTTTAGATTTCACATCCAGGACCGTTGTGTGACAAAGCTAAGCTCTTGGCTGTGATAGAGACCTAGTTATAAACCATTGATGCCAATTACTTTGAATTTTATTCCAGTGCCTTCCATGGAGAAGTAGAGTAGTTCGTGTCATGCCAAACATTCCCGCTCTAGTCAGACAAGGTGCATCAGCATTTGCATTAGGAAATCATGTCACAGAAAGAGACAGACAGATTGTAAAGGACATCATGTCTTCTGTAGGATATGTAGAAGAAGTCCAAGAGAAAGATGTAGCTGCTGTGACAGGGTTGAGTGGTTCTGGACCAGCTTATGTAAGTTGAACTATTTCCATAATATGAAACTTTTGCAAGATCAATATTGAAATCATTTATTCCGGGAGTTAGCGAGCCTTATTTGCAATATGCAGACTAACATAATCAAATACTTCACTTGCCTATGGAATAGCCCATGCTTGTTCTCATTCCTAATTATGTTTTTATTCAACAGTGTTTTATGGCAATAGAGGCTCTTGCCGATGGAGGAGTCAAAGCTGGTTTATCAAGACAACAAGCATTGAAACTAGCTGCTCATACATTATTGGTAAGACTAGCAATTATTACAATTATTGGTAAATTTGTGAATACTGATTTATTTTTATGAATACAAAACAATAGATTTACTTCGCGGCCGAAGTGTATGCATTCATACATTCTCTGTATTTTATACACCAGCCTCTATGTAAATCTATTTTTTTGTGGCAAGTCAAGCAAATGTGGGGAAGGTCTACTGATAATTGGACAATATTTTGAGCTGCTAATGAACACATCAAATTAAAACTATAATATTAAAATATTGAACCTAATTTACAAAACAGAACTAATTGCTCATGTCTTCTTTAATGAGAAATGTTAACTGTAATGAAAAAGGCAGAAGAAAAAAGACAACTGACTGCAAATTCCAGATATTAACCTTAATGTCTGTGTTTGTTACTGTATTTAAACAGGGAAGTGCCAAATTGGTGTTAGAATCTGGAAAACACCCTGGTGAGCTGAAAGATGCTGTTTGTTCACCACAAGGTTCAACTGCTTATGCCATACATTCACTAGAAAGAGCTGGTCTAAGAGCAACACTTATGGATGCAGTTGAATCTGCTATTGACAGAGCTAATGCACTTTCTAAACAGAAAAGTTAGATTAGAATATACCAATTTCAAAAAAGGTTGTTCTGGGAATTTTCTGCATACCACGTACTGAATACCAATACCAAATACTACATTCCAGGAGTGAAATGCATTGTTGACAATATATAAATAAAATACATAATTAGTACATAATCATCTTAATTTGCAAGCATGCCGACTCCATTTTCCGAGTCCACATGGCACTCTTTGCTTCAAAATGCATTTTATTGTCAACAATGCATTTGGGTCTTGGAATGCAGTATTCAGTATTCGGTATTCAGTGTGTGGTATGCAGAAAAATCCAAGGAAAACCTTTTTTTTTTAATTAGGTATTTGTTATTTACTATTTGTGGTAGCCTATTATAATAAAACTTCAACCATGATAAGCCTGAAGCGTGATGAAGTCTTACTCCTATCTCTAGATCACAATCCTTATAGTGCCTTTGTTCACTAATCATGACTACTGTTCCTGAATTCTCAACGGAATATGAAAGGATTTTGAATGCTGGAATAGAGACGGGGGTAACATGTCATTAGGCTTCAGGGTTATTACCATTAGTAAATAACCTTTTTTGGGTGTTTTTTTTAGAAATTATCTGATAACCACTCCAGCCAGCTACTGGGTTTTTACATAAAGTGTCCCCTAATTCAGTTTTGAATTCAATGATATTAACTGGATTGATTGGTTGGATAAGAGAAGTCTAAAAAAAATAATACTGTTTGAGCAGTTTGACAACAGACTACACAAATAGTCTATCTCGATCAAGACTACTCTTGCCCGAAACCATCACTTCAATTTGTCATGTTGAGGTCTGTTTAGATGATAATAATATTATTATAATAAATATTTCTATAGCATTTACATAGATATGCTCTAAGCGTTGTAAATTAAAAAGGAAAAAAAATTATTAACTTAACAAGAGGAGAATTTGTAAAATCATGAAATCATATAATTATTATTTTGTACAATTTTATGCAATTTGTGCTGTTTAAAATCGCTTTCCCACTGACTGGCATTGCTAGTCAATATCTATTATTATATTTTTTTGTCATTCAATGTAACTGATAATATATCAAACAAAGCATTATTTTATATTCTATTGAGAGAACTTTAAAATTGACAGTGTACATATTATATTGTATTGATGAGTACCATTGTGCTATGTAAAAATGATTTATCACAGATCTGAAACTTGTAAATTGCAATAAAATAAAAACAAATGAAAAATTGTAAAATTAAGTTTAGTTAAAAACAATTAAATACAAAATAATTGTCACAATTATAGCAGTCATTGTGATTTATTTTGTTGTTGAGTTGATGAGCCACTAAATGTATCAGCTCCCCAAGCACATTGAAGACTGGGATTTGGAAACTTTATCATTCTGTAAAATTGATGATAGATCAAAACGAGAAGGTCCAAAATGCCACCACTTGGGCCCTTATCATAGATGGTAGCTTAGTTCCCACCACTTGGGCCTTTATCATAGCTGGTACCTTTAGTTCCCACCACTTGGGCCCTTATCATAGCTGGTACCTTTAGTTCCCACCACTTGGGCCAGTTCAGTTGCTCAAAATTCATTAATTCCAAAACTAAACAGCTAGGACTGGAACTACTGCAAGGACTTTGAAATGACTTCTCAAACTCATTAATTAGTCTAGTGGAATCTTGTAATAGTAAGAGTGCACACGCTACAAGTGTGCAACAGTTGTCACTATTTAGCAGTAAATAGCACCAATTAAACAAAAGAAGACAATAGAATTAGCATAAAATAGCACTATTTAGTGGTATTTATGTTGCACACTTTTAGTGTGTGCAATCTAAAAACAAAGAAATTTTATAAACACAATAATAATTATTTAAATTTGATCATATTGCTTATCAATTTACACAATTTAACATTGACTGAACAGAAAGCTTCATAGCACATTTAGTAGGATATTGCCTTAATAAACAAGAAGTCAGCACTTCAAGTCACATTGAAGTCAGGTGTTTTTTGCCTCTTTTCTCAGAGATTATTTACTTTGCTTTAATTTCATAACAATAATTCACAACTTGGTATTTTGATCTGATAAATTAAAAGTCACAAGACTGAAAATGATTTATAAGACAGTTTTAGTACTCATAAGCAGACTTGAAATACAGAGCAGACTTGAAATACAGAGCGGACTTGAAAACTAAAAAATGGACTTCCCGGGATTTCAAAGTGGAACTCGTGACACAGCATTTATTATTATAGCTTGTTAATGGATGAATACCTCATGAGTTATTAATGAGTTTGAGAATGTTTGTTTTCATGACATTGAACCACTGACTTGGACCATGATACAATAATGTTTATTTTCTAAAACCGTTGGGGCTATGTTTTTGTACACTTATCCAGTATGTATTATTAATAACTTGTTTCATTGACATGGTACCAGTCAAATCTTGGTGGCTGGGAGGAAGTTCATTCACCATTCCCTGAATAACTGCACTGTGACATTTAACCTAACTGATGAACTCAACTTGTTTTGAACATTTTCATTAGCTGACAATTGTGTTATCAAAATAAAATCAGTTGCTAACTGCAAGGATTGATGTAATAACTTAATGTTCATCTTATTCCATGCTTTCTTGATGGTCTTCTTTTTGAAATTGACTTTGCATGGTTGTGTCAAACCTAATCATCTTGTGCATAGTATACACAGCCAGTGACTTCATGCTAGCCAATTGTGTGTTTTAATCATTACCTCCTTCAATACGTTCTTCATTTTGTGGGCCAATAAATACAGCATTCAAGAAATCTTCATGTTGTTTTAATGATCTGAACTGGTCGTCATACTGTGGACCAAGAGTCCATAGTTTTTCTAGCTCATAGATGGCTCTTGTCTCAGGGAGAAAGAAATGTACAGCTATATTTCCTGTGAAAGAAAAGACAGTAATTTAAGAGGACTGAAAAAAAATGTATACATGTCTGGATGACCATTCCTGATAATTTTATAATAATAATATAATAATAATAAGTCTTTATTGAAAATATCCTTAAACAAACGTTTAAGTTGACAAATCAATTACAAATAATAAATTATACTAAATTATAATACAAAACTATACTAATTTATATGACACTATTACTGATATAAAGCTCTAATTACTAAAATGGCATCTATTTATGAAACACTTCGTAAATCTCTCTGTTCTAATTCTAGTTAGAATAAACTGGTGCTTTCTGGGTCTTAGATCTCTATTTCTTTTGGGTGGTAATAGTTTGCTTATGGGATGAACATTTACAACAATTAACTTACAACAATTAACTTATGACAACCTTCAAGCAAGATCAATTTATAATGAACACAAGTGCTTTGTTGTAAATACAGATAGTAGACCTCTTTTTAATACTATTAAGACAGTGTAACTTTTATTTATAAAATACTTTAGTGCAAAAAATACCATTATAATATCCACAATATCAAAGGTCAATCTTAGTTATTATTAAGCCATTGTTATTGTCTTCCATACCAATATCTAAGGCCAACCAATTATCTGTCCCAAGACCTTCCACAGAAACATGACCATCTTTTCCAACACCTCTTACTTCTTGCTCTCTAAACTAAAAAAAAAACAAGCATGGTATATTCAGTATAAAATACCTTCATGGGAATAGTGGAAATAGCTAGGTTGCCAGAACAGCTGTTCAATTCATAAATTTAGTATAAAGAGTTTTCTTACATTTAACTGATTCTGAGATACCAACAAACGCAGAATGTGACTCTGCCATCAGAAAGATTTCAAAAAAAAAACATGTCCAAGATAAACAGTCTTCAAAATGATCTCCAAAAAATATTTATCACATTTTAAAGCCTGGTACAAAAAGTCTCACGGTCATTGTAATGTGGTGAATTATATAGGTGGATTTTTTTTAACTTTTAGGACCTACAGTACAGTGTCTTACTGAGTAGGCGACTTAATTCACTGCAAACAAAGTACATGTAACTATTTTCAGGCTGTTACTGGATGTTTGTCAGTACTTCATTTATTTGTCAAGTACATTGTAAATTTGTTTTAATAAGATATCATATACAGCAGCTTACTTTCAAAGAACTGCTTTAATTGCAATAAATTTTAATGACCCCTTCCCCCGCTGCACATGTTATGATGTCAAATTCCCTATGAGTTTAGTGAAAGTTCATCCAGTGTAAAACACATCCATTTGTTTTGTTTTGTCAATTTATCAAACTTCATAATAAAGATACATTGATATTTTGATTCTTTTCTCTCCAGCCTATGGGCCTGTGTCTTTCTCGTGATTATCTGTGGCAAAGGAAATAATTGGCTTTCTAACACTCAAACAGCGACCAGATGGTGTTGTTTTAATATGAGTGGGAAACAGTACCATATTTTATCCTAACCCAAGTTTCTAAGAAAACATTTGAATCTTCTGACATATTTAAGTGGTTTGTAGCCTTACCATTTCCCAATCACTCAAAATTGACTCTAATTTGTACACTTACTTCTACATCCATCTTTCAGCAGCAATCAAGCAAACACTGCACATATCGACATACAATTTGCATTATACATGTAACTGCCGCTGTAATAATGAATAATTTACATTGTATATACTAACCAGTGTTTCTAGGTTCTTTGCCATGGCATGAATGTGTCTATTTGACACTCCACTCACAACTACAAAGTAATCCACATAAGAAGATCGGGCACCTGATGTCTTAATTACACAGATATCAAAAGCTGACTCGTGTTTCAAGAATTTCACAAGATCCTGAATAGACAAATAGCCATCAATATCAAACTCATACTCATAAGGACCAAATGCCTTTGTTCCTTTCGTTGTCTTCTTACTAGGTTTAGTCTGATCAAAAGAGCTTTGATGTGAAAACTCTGCAAAGAGTGCTTCTTGCTCTCCATAAAATGCATCTGATTGTAATCCACTCGATTCTTTAGACATTAAATTAGCTGTGATGTTAGCACGAGTCCACATACATAAATGCTTCGTGTAGCTTTTCCTGACAGCACAACTATTTCTAAGTCCATACACATTTGTGTATAAACCACTTCTTGTTGTGTTCAGTGTAGTTTGAGAAATCTGCCTCGTGCAACTTCCAAAAGAACAAATCCTCCAGAGATGACGTAAGCACTTCATTTCAGAATGAATAAGTTTCAATTTTCTAGGTTTTATCTAATGTAACAAAGTTGATTTTTAGCAAATCAACCCTAAAAAAGTTTATCAGTCAGAGAACTTACTGATAGTCTGTCCGCCATATTACATATGAAGGAGAGGAACCTGGGTCCGAATAGAGCCATTCTCTTTGTAACACACAGTAACGACAGTAACGTTAATTAACTCCAGCCTCGAGATGATGAAATTTATTCTTTGGAATTTAGCTATTGTCTTAATTACAGCAGTTGTTTATCACCGATATAAGCCGATATACATTTCTCAGATAATTACGGACAGTAGTGAAACTCTATCTAAAGAATATATATTACATGCTAACGAGGCTGGAGTTGAGTAAACAAGAACTGACTTGGAGTGTACACTACACTGAACATTAAAATTGTATTTTTTTTCATTTATTTTATTTTTTTTCGTTTTCCATATTTCGTATATTTCATAACTTTTTACATTTGTATTTTTGTGATATATTTCCATACGTTTTTAAAATATTTGATTTTTTGAAAGGACACTGGATACATAATAAGAGAGTGATAGAAAACAGTTTCTTGGGTCATTTTTGTAAAACCCGAATTTTCATAACTTTCACAAATTTCCTCTACTACTTATTACCCCAAGCACGTGACATTCCACTTTAGCTCTCAGTTCCCTCTCTTGTACGGATTAATTCAAACATGGCGGCCAACGTGTCTGAAGAAAGAATGGATCAAACCGAAAATGGGCCGAAAAAAGACAAAATAAACGACGAAGAAATGGATGTTGACGCAGATTCAAAAGCCCCCATGGATAGGTAAGTATATGTGAGAATACAATTTTTATTCTATGCTCTTTGCGATACAATTTACTTGTTTCGTTTATAGTGTTGCCTTGGCGGAAGGGAAAAAGAAAGAAGGAAACCAAGAATATGTCAAGAAAAATTACGAAGGAGCGCTACGGCTTTACACTGAAGCTATCAGTAAGTACTATATGCATCTCAGCTTATCGATGAAACATATTGCTCGGCCAAGACAACGGAAATTATTTAGTGGGAACTAAAAAAGTGCTTCGCAATCACATTTCCGAACTAAAAAGCGCAAACAGAAGGTTCTAGGTTTTTCTAGAAGTGTGAACGCAACGTATTTAATCATGTTTCGTTATAACTTTTTTTTTCGCTGAAAATAAATTTTCTTTGGCAGCTAGAAATGAAAATTTAGATTCTATGGTAAAAGTGTTCAGTTTCGGCAAAAATTTAATCATGAGAATATTGCGTAATGAGTAACTTTAGATCGTTATAATTGCTCAGTTATGGATATTGACAGATTATTATAAAACGTCACTGAAGAAAAGGCTCCCTTTGACTTCATCGTCAAATATGTTGTCAATTTGGGCTGTTTATCTTATGACCCAAAGGCACTGAAATTTAATGACTATACAGTTTTTTCCATTATCATAGTTTTTGTTTACAATTTTTATGTTTTTGTTTTGAAGTGACATTTGCTAGTGACTTTGTGTATATATAAGATTTGGTTTTCAACCTTGATTAAGTTTTCAACCTTGGCAATATTTTGAAATTTATATGCCAATTCTTTCCCAAATTCTTATAAACTGATTATAAATAGCTCTTATTATATTATTTCTCCAATGACGTATCCTTGGAAACAGAAATACTTTCTAAGGACGTTCCTGGGTAAATGAATTTCTAATGTCATTTTAATAAAACTTTATACAAAGCTATTT
This sequence comes from Diadumene lineata, assembly GCA_918843875.1. NCBI lineage: Eukaryota > Metazoa > Cnidaria > Anthozoa > Actiniaria > Diadumenidae > Diadumene > Diadumene lineata. The sequence continues at coordinate 33,572,231 of OU974069.1, forward strand.
TATTATATGAGGGTATTAGTCACCTTGTTTGTTTTTGAAGTACAAGGTATAGAAAATGGGGGGCAGTACTAAACCACGAAACACCGAAACAGCGAAACACCGAAACAGTATTATTGCTTTTGATATTTCCATGATTTTTGCCAAAAAATTACACTGACATCTTTTGCAAAGCGCGTGTTTATCTCCGATCCTAGTGTATAAACTGAAAACTAACATGAGATTTTATTCTATTAAAACACGTTTTTACAGCAGTTTTTTTCCACAATATTTTTGCAAAAGGAACAAAAACTATTTTATGAAACATAAAAATGATCATTATTTACAAAAAAGCACATTTACCTTCATATAAATTTTGCAAATTCTATCGCCATTTTGACACAAACCACAGGAAGGTTACTACTTCATGTAAGACCCATGGATTGGCACTATTACTTATATATATTCTATTGATTTAATGCATGTATTCCTGGAGGTATTCCACTGTATTCCCATGTATTCCCCTGTATTCCCATGTATTCCCCTGTATTCCCATGTATTCCCCTGTATTCCCCTGTATTCCCATGTATTCCCCTGTATTCCTCTGTATTCCCCTGTATTCCCTGTATTATTGCTTTTGATATTTCCATGATTTTTGCCAAAAAATTACACTGACATCTTTTGCAAAGCGCGTGTTTATCTCTGATCCTACCGTATAAACTGAAAACTAACATGAGATTTTATTCTATTAAAACACGTTTTTACAGCAGTTTTTTTCCACAATATTTTTGCAAAAGGAACAAAAACTATTTTATGAAACATAAAAATGATCATTATTTACAAAAAAGCACATTTACCTTCATATAAATTTTGCAAATTCTATCGCCATTTTGACACAAACCACAGGAAGGTTACTACTTCATGTAAGACCCATGGATTGGCACTATTACTTATATATATTCTATTGATTTAATGCATGTATTCCTGGAGGTATTCCACTGTATTCCCATGTATTCCCCTGTATTCCCCTGTATTCCCATGTATTCCCCTGTATTCCCATGTATTCCCATGTATTCCCCTGTATTCCCCTGTATTCGCATGTATTCCCATGTATTCCCCTGTATTCCTCTGTATTCCCCTGTATTCCCATGTATTCCCATGTATTCCCCTGTATTCCCCTGTGTTCCCATGCATTCCCCTGTATTGCCATTTTAGTAGTTTATTGGATTTTCTGCTTTACACCATTAGTGAAACGTTATAACATTTACAACTAGTTGTCCTAATGGGACAAATCAGTGAATTGGAAAGCAAAGTAAATATTTGCCATTGAATGATGAAAACACTACTGAGGTTTTCCGATTTAGTCCGTTAATGTTGAAACGTTTTTTTTTTTCTTAAGTTTCTTGGCATATTGCATTGTTTGCTTTACTGTCATTTTCACTTCCGTGTTACCGTTTCTTCAGTCTTTCTCCATCTATGAGCCACTTTGAAACTTTAACAAAGACTATAATTATTAACTACTGCAAATGTCGATGTCTCAGGGTTTTCAATAACAGGCGGCTACCGGCGGTATAGGACCGCCTATTTTACCTCTTACCGCCGGCTATTTTGTGTCCTTCGTAAAAAAAATATGATTGTAAATTTTGGGACACAGACGCCTATTTCATTTACTCAGACGCTTATTCAAAAAGATATTGAAAACCCTGTGTCTATCTAACTCCCTTCTGCGTGTCAAAATTGCCATACAAATATATATCAAACTTGCATGAATGTAACTTACTTTCCAATTTTGAAGTAAAAGTAGATTTTCCTAATATTGCTAATCTCAAATTGTACAAATTGTGCATAAATAACAACACAAATTTGAAAAAGAGTATTCAATTGAAACAAACATCTGACCGGCTCTTAAGGCAAATGAACTTGTTTACGTTGTCTGACATAATGCTCTCTCCGTAATTGTGCATATAAATTTTATACATCTTTTAGTTTAAGAACATTAGTCACACAGAACGGATTCTTTTCTTCCTTCTACTTTCGATATGTATAGCTTCATTTTTTCATCTGACCGTTCAAGCTTTCCCCTGATTTGTTTTATGTCTTTCACTCGTACAGGCAATCTTCTAACAATACAAGCATTGGATTTTACAATATAATTGTAGAATTTGGTTAGATTGTCCAGCATATGTGGAGTCTGAATCTATGGACGATGACATCATGTTTAAAGCAGTGAACAGTAAACATGTTTCAGAATTTGACCATGAATACATGGGAATACATGGGTATACAGGGGAATACATGGGATACCGAATACAGGGGAATACATGGGAATACAGGGGAATACAGGGAAATACATGGGAATACAGTGGAATACCTCCAGGAATACATACAATAAATCAATAGAATATATATAAGTAATAGTGCCAATCCATGGGTCTTACATGAAGTAGTAACCTTTCCGTGGTTTGTGTCAAAATGGTGATAGAATTTGCAAAATTTATATGAAGGTAAATGTGCTTTTTTGTAAATAATGATCATTCTTATGTTTCATAAAATAGTTTTTGTTCCTTTTGCAAAAATATTGTGGAAAAAACTGCTGTAAAAACGTGTTTTAATAGAATAAAATCTCATGTTAGTTTTCAGTTTATACGGTAGAATCGGAGATAAACACGCGTTTTGCAAAAGATAATTTTTTTCAGTATAATTTTTTGGCAAAAATCATGGAAATATCAAAAGCAATAATACTGTTTCGGTGTTTCGTTTCGGTGTTTCGCTGTTTCGTTTCGGTGTTTTGTGGTTTAGTACTGGCAGCCCGAAAATGGGGTATTTTGGTGAAAAAATGCATGTATTTAAGCACTACCATTTTCACAGAATAAAATCATAAACATGTTGTAAAACAAAGCTCTTAAAAAGTTGTAAAAAATGGATTAAATAGTTCATGTCATCAATTCTCAAGAGGTTATGGGACAATTTATGTCTTTCTTTACAAATAAACATGCCTTTAAGCTAAGGGATGTTACACTGGATTCATTCCAAGGTAGAGGTTGATTTTTTTTACAAAAGTATGCTGTTCTTCTTTCTATGTAATGCCATTTTTTTGTGTTTCACATATGTGGTAGTCTTAATAGAAAGCTTCCTTTCACAAAAGAAAAAAATTGTGATCACTGTCTTTGTTTTCTATATATTTTGCAACAAAGTTTGGAAAAACTCTGGCCATCTCGAATACTGCATGAGGATTGAGTTTTAATATTTTATGGTAAAACCATTTATATTTGTTCCTTTTGTAGCAAATTGATTTTATAATGAAAAAAAATTTGACTGCTTTTCATTTGAAGACAAGTACAAGAGTTAGATGGAAAAAATGAAGGAAAGAGTATCAGTAATTTGAGCAAAAGTATTGAGCATGTGCACTTAATCTTCTACAGTAATGATGCGTGTGCACTGAATCTTCTACAGTAATAATATATGCGAGCAATACCCAGAAACTTCCTTAAGATTGGCATTACTATTGTGTTCATCATTACTGAATGACACTCATTAACAAAAGGAACAAAATATGAAACAGTTCATTTCATAATTTTAAGAAACACAGAGCTCAAAATAATAGCCGGCCAATGGCCGGACAAGATGACCGTTCAAAACAATTTTTGACCAGACATTCCTCATTTTCGGATGGTCAAACTAGCGTGAAAATATATATATAATATGTGTGTGTGTGTAATATAAATTATGTAAAAAAAAAGAGAATTTTGTGTAGTTGTATTTTAAATTCTCTTTATTAGTAAGATATGCGCAACAAAGTAATTATCTAATGACTAACGAATGACTAACCAAACAAGTCTTGCTCAGTTAACCCTTTCGCTCCTACACCGCTTGAAAAATACAGCCTTACTTTAAAAAAAATAATATCTTTCCGAAACAACTTATAAGTACTACAACTTTGGGTTTAAAGCAAGCACTTATTGACTAGGAAATTGGTTTATAACGTTTTAGTTCAATCTAGGAATTTGTACTGTATATAAAAACAAAGGCGCTAGAACGCTACATAAATAAAACACGATAAAAGTTGTATTGCAATCAAATATGTAAATCAAACATTACTTATCTGAAGTGAAGAATTTCCAGCTGTAAATTTGTCTTGTTTTAGTGCCGTATTCACTAGTCAATAAACGACCATTTTACGTTTTTTTCCCTTTGGTTCGACGATCGGTACCGAAGTACCGTTGTACTATTTGTCTCAATTACCGTCGTCACGGTCCAGTTGGTAATTACAAAATGCCAACTTTCACAACACAAAACAGTCCTTACTCTAAGGCTTGGGAATTTTTTCACATTCATTTTTATTGAACTTATGGTGCTACATCCTTTCAAACGTTTTTTTTTTGTTGAAAAACACGCATTTCAGTCAATAAATTTGTACAAAATGGCCGGCGTACGTATTTATAATCGTGCTGGTTTCCCAGTACATTCATACGCTATAAAAAAAAATTCACTCATAAAACGTAAAGAAATCTTTCAGAGGTTAACACAACTTTGTAATGGATATTTTGATGAAATTAGATCCTAAATTTGAAAATCTTTTTAAACGGGTTTTCAATAGTTTTATTCAGTTTATCTTCTTTAGCTGACCGGCCATTATTTTGAGCTCTGAAACAATATTTGTATCCAGTTCTGGAAAGGTATTCAAGATTGCGAGCATTTATGTACTGTATCAATGATTTCCTATGTGAATAAAACAAAGGAAGCATCAATGAATGCTTACACCAACTTAGCAATATGTATATATATTATTCCAAAGACCCACTGTTTTGTAGTATTTCATGTTTGTTTTTATTTGACTTCTTTGTAGACTTTGCTCCAAATATTGCAACATTTTATGGTAATCGTGCTGCTGCATACATGATGATGTCTAAATATGACAAGGCATTAGAGGATGCTAACAGTGCTATCCGGGTTGATAACAACTTTGTTAAGGTAAAACCTCATTACATTTTTTAAATTTTCTCAGACCCTGTCTACACATATCTGTTTATAAATGTTTGTGAATGAATAAATATGATATGAAAATAATGTGTGTGTTTACACCTTTTATATACGTGAGTTGAAGGTGAACGCTCACTATAGTCTACCAGGTCCTAAATAAGCTAAATCCAGCAAAGGCTTGTGGTCCCGACGCAATTTCTAATTGGCTGTTAAAAGATTACTCTGAACTTCTCGTTTATCCTATCACAAAGATCTTGAACACCTCATTTAAAGAACAGCGACTCCCTAAAATGTGGAAACTTGCAGATGTTACAGCGCTGCCAAAACGGAAACCTGTCAAGGATTTGAAAAAAGACCTACGCCCGATATCGTTAACTCCATGCATGTCTAAGATCGCGGAAGAGTTTGTTGTTAGTCACTTTGTAAAGCCAGCAGCACTACAAGTTTTGGACGAATCCCAATTTGGAGCAGTACCAAAGTCATCCACTAAATTTGCTCTGATCGAAATGCTTCACACCTGGACCACGGCTACAGATGGAAATGGTGCTACAATAAGAACAATTCTTTTTGACTATAGAAAGGCCTTTGACCTAATAGATCATAGTATTTTAATATATAAGCTAAGATCACTAAATTTGCCAGTCAGCATTATTAATTGGATCATTGATTTTTTAAGGGATCGGTACCAAAGAATCAAACTTACTGAGGGCTGTGTGTCGGAGTGGGGACTTGTTCCCTCCGGTGTCCCTCAGGGTACCAAATTAGGTCCCTGGCTGTTCATAATAGTCATTAACGACCTAGCTGTCCACGGTGCAAGCCTGTGGAAATACGTAGACGATACAACTTTATCGGAAGTTGTTGAGAAAAGTCAACCTAGTTGTGCTCAACGACTGGTGAACTCAGTCGTAGCCTGGTCGAATGAAAACAGATTCCAACTAAATAATGAAAAATGTAAAGAGTTGCGCATATCTTTTGCTATGAACCAAGTTGATTTGCCTCCTTTAGTGGTGGAAGGCCAATTTCTTGACGTAGTAGGAAGCACTAAATTATTAGGGGTAACTATAAGTAATAATCTTACGTGGAATACACATGTATCAGATGTTGTCAAAAACGCAACAAAACGTATTTACTTTCTTAAACAGCTAAAGCGTGCAAATGTTGACAAAGCTGATTTAGTCAAATTTTATGTCACCTGCATAAGATCTGTCTGTGACTATGCTATACCAGTATATCATTCATCACTTCCTGAGTATCTGTTAAATGATTTAGAACGTGTACAGAAAAGGGCACTTAAGATCATTTGCCCCAGCCTCACTTACTCGGACGCACTAATATCGCTTAATTTAGTGTCATTAGAAAACCACCATAAGCATTTATGTCAGTCGCTTTTCAATGCAATTGTAAAGGATAGCTCACATCGTTTACACAAGCTTTTGCCGCCTATCTGGGAACCTAAATACAATCTAAGGCGCCCGCACTCTTATGAGGTTATGTGCAAAACCAACAGGGCCAAGAAAAGTTTCATAAACTATTACAGTTTAATAGCAAGTACCTAATAAATCAGGTTTTCATAGTTAACTACTATTATTCGTAGTCATAATTATATGATAATTAGTTTAGTATTATTAAATAGGAATTTCTTGTAATACGCAATTCAGCCGTTCGGCTGCAAAGTAATTTACAATTAAACTATCTATCTATCTATCTATCTATAAACACATACATTTGTAAATAGATTTGTAAACTCTGCTGAAAATTCATTTTTGTGCACTTTGTTGTATATTTCTAGGGGCATTACAGAGCTGCTAAATGTCACCTGATGATGGGCTCAATCAACAATGCAATGATGGAATTACAAAAAGTACTTGCACTTGATCCAAAGAATAAGGATGCTCTCAATGATGTAAGTACCACTGAAAGTCTACAAATATTGTGCAAAATTTGTATGCCAATAATTGATAACTTCAATCCTTTAGTTGCCCATACAGTGATCGTAAACTGGTGGTACAATCTTAAATAGTTTCTGTAACGAGCCATTTGTGCTTCAAATTATTGTGATTTTACAAAAGTCAGATTTAAAATAGTCTTAGTACAAATTCAAAATTATATATAAATGCATTAGTCATTTAGTTTATTGGTTATACTTTGCTATAGATGAAGACTGCAAGGGCTTTACAAGAATTGGAATCAACTGCTTTTGAAGCTTATGGCAAAAAAGACTACAGTAAGGTACAAACAATGATATCAAAGACAGTCTAACTAAACTTACTTACTTAAGCCGCCCTCTCGGATGTCCCAATGTTTTTTCATGGTAGCGCCAGATTTCTCTGTCCTGCATGCAAGATCTTAGCTCATTAATAGTATCCAATCTGACTTAAATAATTGAAAAATGAAACTGGAATAATAAACACTAATCTTGACTTGGAGTTTCTGTGGTAACTAGAATATATATCCAACAGCATCTCGATTTTTAATGCCGTGTGAAAGGATATGTTATACACCATTCAGATAATAATGTTTGTTGTTTGAATTTAGTGGCATTCAGTGTTATCTCAATAAAATTAATGCAATTCACCCTAGTTCACTAGTATTTTTCTCAAAAATACTCTCATTCAGAAGAATTTCATTCAGGGTTCAAACATTTTAACCATTTAATATTATAATTTTTTTTCTTGTAAATTCAAGTTCATTATTTTTGGTACTAGTTTGACTATGCTGCACACATTGTTTGTCGTAGGTGTTATACTGCATGAGAAATGCTGCTGAACTATCTCCAGGATGTACCTTGTACAAAGTAATGAGAGCAGAGGCTCTGGCTTTAATGGAAAAATATGCTGAAGCAGAACATGAAGCAACGTAAGTACTTTATATAATCTTTGTCAATACTTGTTGGCCTTATTCAAACAAGACTGCAAGTCTTTGCAATTTATCCTAAGTTTAAACTTTTGATCTTATTTAAACAAGAAATGTAGTTTTAAATTGAGTAAAAAAAGAATAAGTGATCCCTCCCAATTTGTTTTTCTTATTTTTTGGATTGAGGTAGTTCGGGATCCACACTTCCCGCCGATAGAATTTTCTAAAACTTTTTCTAAATAAGGACTGACACATATAAAAAACAGAAATGAAATAAAAAATAGGGGTCACCGTGCTTGTTTTGGAACTGTGGGGGGTGGTAATAGGCCCATTTTTGCCCCATTTCAACTAAAAGAAGTAACATCAAATTTGTTGCAAATAAAATTATTGCAAACAAATTTGAAAGTTTTTCACAAATCTGCTATAAGAGTCTGACAAAATGCTCCCTTCACTATAGTTCTCATGAATTTACTCGTTGGAAAAGACATAGACTGAGATATTTTACGGAGATTTAAATGAAGAGCTTCATTAATTTTTTGTACACTTTACCACAAAAAAGTCAAAATTACCATGTTTTAGTCTCGAAGACCATATATTTTTTATTTCAAAATTTTAAAGCTGGGTTTATGCCAAATATAAAAATTGAAAAATAATTGGGTGTCACCGTGCTAATTTTGGAGCTATAACAAAAAAACGCGCGGAAAATAAGATGATTTCAATGTTTTGGACGCGCGGGAATGGACACTAGTTGCTTTTGAGGCCCGTATGCAATGCTATGATATTATTTTTTAACAAAAAGTTCAAGAATGACCATATTTTGGCTCTAACAAAAAATTTCTTTTTAATCGCACGAGAAATTTTATTTGATTTCACATGCGCGAGCAGGATGCGCAGTAGCAAGGGTCCCGAACTACCTTAAATGACAATAATTTTTACGTTATTTTGTATATGATTTAACAACAATCAATCCTATCATTTTGACTGTAGAGTTTCTTCTTCCCCACCCCCTCAGTATTACTTATTATTTGTATTATTAGTAACCTTGACTTGTAGCTATTATAATTAATAACTATAATTTCAATGCTTCCATTTTAGTGAAATTTTACGAAAAGATCCTACAAACACAGATGCAATCTATGTCAGAGGGTTATGTCTATATTATCAGGTAAATTCAATGCTACATTGGTTTTGTACTCAAGGTTCGTACTACAAGTGTCATGTAGTAGCAGTCGATTTGAATGGAAAAGCATCCAACTAACAATAATAATTTGATATCAGCTGTTGACTGTCATAGTGTACATGTACATTTGTCTCCTAGCACTTTAGCAAAATTGAATACTAAACTAACAGAATTGTGTTGTGTTGTTACCATCAGGATAATGTAGAAAAAGCTTACCAACATTTTACTCAAGTTATGAAAAGAGATCCAGATAATAAAAAAGCAAGAATAGCATACAAGGTACCATGTTTTCTCATTTCACTGCTGCCACCAAATCATCATTTGAGCAGAAGTGTGTGATGTAATAGAGTATGCAATGAGTGGAAGAGTAATCATGGTTATATGAAATAATCTTATCATTATAAGGCTAGGGGGAGGGGGGGGGGGGTCTGTAACTTAAAAAACTTAAGATTGTATATTGTGAGATTTTCAAGCATTTTTTTCACATTAGGTTTACAAACACAAAAGCCTTCATTCTTTTCAAGTATTTTCATCTTGTATTTATTTTTTGAAAAATTATAAAAATATCAAAAATATCATGTTGTGTCATGAACATTAGTTGATGATATTACCAAGATTAGGCACTAACCATTATTATGGCTTATCTGCTTTGAATAGAAAGCCAAGTCATTACAAGCTATGAAGCAAGAAGGCAATACTGCTTTTACTAATGGTGAATACGAGAAAGCTTACAATCTGTATTCAGAAGCGCTGGAAATTGACCCTCCTAATAAATATACCAATGCAAAATTATTCTACAATAGAGCTTTGGTAGGCTCCAAGGTAAGCAAAACCACTGAAAACAGCAAAATTTAAAGCAGGATCAAAATCATTGACATGTACACAATGTTCAACTTACCTAGAAAGTAAGTATATCGCTGGAATCCTGATGGTGACTATTGATGTGAGAGACTGGAATTACAGGTTGAATTCCACTGTTTTAAGTTCTCTTTTACTTCCCTACAGGGTCCCCCCAGGCCTTACATCTAGGTACAATTTGACTTGTAGCCCCATGTTGAAAATATTACTCTGACTTCAGTGCACATTTGAGTCACATTGCTTGACTATGGTGTCGTGGGTAACATGTCAGACCAGAGAACTGAATAGGTGGATTGGTTTTGATTTTTTTTTTTATATAATATACTATTTAACAAATAAATAAACAAGCAAATGAATAATTGAATATTACAAATAAAATACCAATTACTACTGTTAATAGTGGATAGGATCAATTGTTTATTCAGTGTCCATTGATAGATTTTCACAATGTTGTGGTGTGATAATCTGTGATGTGGCGAAATGGGATGTGCTTTGAAGTGGTTTGCTGTAGTGAGCTGTGGTGTGCTATAGTGTGCTGTAGTGTGGTGTGATAGGATGTCACGTTGTGGTCACATTTGTAACATTGACATATATGATTATTTGTTTTTCCCAGATAAATAAAACAGAGCAAGCGATTGAAGATTGCACAAAAGCAGTAGACCTTGACCACACCTACACCAAGGCATACCTTAAGCGTGCTCATCTGTATGTGAACAAAATGTTTCTCATATTTTCCTCTTTGTCTTATGAATGAAAATCACAATTGATCAACTCCTTTAGAATTATACACAAGTGTATAACAAATAATAATGCATTCAAAGAATTGGTTTTGTAGTTTTTATAACCATTCAGTGATGTTAATTTTATTGATCAAGAATCAAAGAAAGATAAATGTATAAATACATAAGCACTGGACACACTTTTGTGTTGTGATGTAAGCAGCATAATCTAAGATTTATGCAGTGGGATTGCTTTAAAACATAATGCTCTAGAAATTACCAACATCAAATGACATTTTTTTTTAATCCTGCTCTTGTGTATAGGAGTGTGTATAAAACAGTCAATCCATTGAATTTACTGGTAGTCACAACATATGTTGCTTTTGCACTAGGATTCACGACTAAAAATAGAAATAAATAAGATGAGCTCAAAAGTTGATGGGATGGATTTGGAATGAGATTTTGTCAAACGTTTGATTAGGAATAGCATTATGATTTTTATTGGATGTGTATGATAGGAAATTTAGTTACATCTACAGTATATAGCATGTTTATTTTGAGTTAACGGAAGTCAAATTGTAACTGTTTTGTACAGGTATATGGAAAGTGAAAAATACGAAGAAGCTGTAAGGGATTACGAATTATTGTGCAGAAAAGATCGTTATTCAAGAGGTTTGTTGTTCATTGATTTGAAAAAACAATTGGAGAAACACATTTTAGTAGCAATGGTATGCCAATCAGTTTGAACATGAACTCCTTAACAAAGTAAAGAGTTTCCACAAAAGTTAGATCCAATATTGATTTATTTTGTTGTTTCCAACAGAATTTCGTCGATACCTAGACAAAGCAAAACTTGAACTCAAAAAGAGCAAAAGAAAAGATTATTATAAGCTTCTTGGAATCCAGAAAACAGCTACAGATGATGAAATTAAGAAAGCATACAGAAAACGAGCCTTAATGCACCATCCAGGTAATTTGAGTTGAAATGGTTGACCTTAAACTGGCAGGGGGCGTAGCAAGTCAGCATATCAGTTTATATCGTTTGATCCATAGATCCTTACAAACTAGAAGAATTTCTGTTGTTTTATTTTCTAGCAATTTTCAAAAGTGCTGGCTGCTTTTAAGAAAAACAAAAAGCAAATCGGGTAGTAACATTTAAGGTTGAAGTAAATTTCTTAACAGTTCTTGTTAAAATTTTTAGATCGACATTCGGGTGCAAGTGAAGAAGATAAAAAGAAAGAAGAAAGACTCTTTAAAGAGGTATGACTATGTTATTCTGAAAACCCAGTTGGAGGTCAATGATATTTATTCAATGGGAAATATAGTGCTTTCTCTTACAAATATATTAACAATACAAGATTTTGAACTGCACATTGCTGCTGCATAATTTTTATTTACTGAGAAACATCAGATATTGTTTAGTACATTCATCAGTTCACAAACTGACAAAGTGTAAGAAATAAACAACTGTGCAAGTGAGAGTAACGTCGAGGTTAATATAATTAAATACTATATATTATCTTAAATAAAATAAAAACATTTACAAATAATATCTATAGAAATTCCATCTATATCAAATGTCAGTTTATACAGTATACATATAATATTATCTAGGTATAACAGTACAAGTGCAAAAACTGTGGGTAGTTGAGATATTTCAAGAATATTTCATTTATTTCCCAATGAGAATTACTTTGCTGTTTATTAGGGTTGTTTTGTGTGCTATCTAAAGAGACATTTACAACATTCCTGGAATAATTCTGTCTCCACAGTTTTTTTTATATATTCTCACCGTAATTTGAATTGTATATTTTACGTCAGGTTAATGAGGCATACAGTGTATTGTCTGATTCAAAAAAGCGTACTCGATATGACAATGGTCAAGACTTGGAGGATAGTTTTGGCATGGCAGATGGTAAGATTATTACAGTAAAGCATTTTGTGATTTCAAGCACCACATTTGCCCAGGGACCCAGTTGTCCATTATCTTCATACAGTGCAACCCCTCTATTCCAACCAGTACTGGGAACAAAGAAAATGTCGGTTTGGAGGGGGTTCTGGTTTTCTGGATATAGACAAAAAGTTAAATTCTCGACCAAAAAAAGTTCTTCAGTTGAAAGATAATGTCTGTTTATTGAGGGTCCAGTTGATTGGCTAAAAATCTATACAGTGTATAATTACTTGGGTTGAAAACGCTTACAGGTTTGCTGTCACTTATGAAGAATATCTGAAATGTGTTTTTGCTATTTTCTTGGCAGATTTCGACCCCAATTCGATATTCCAAGCATTCTTTGGAGGCCCTGGATTCACATTCTTTGGCGGGCCAGGTGTGTATCATTAAAATATTGAATGTAATTTCTTAATGTGTGAAAACACCAAACAAAATATTAGACATTTTTAAACCTTAGCAATGACTCCGCCCTATGAAATTGATTGACGGTTCAGAAAAGACAAAAATCAAACAGTTTTAAAACTGTGATTAATGACACAACGACACAACGAATTTGGCTGTAATCAGCTCCCACCAAGTCAGTAAGACAGTCATTCTATCTACCAAAGAGATAAAAACTATAGTAAAGTACTAGTGTGAACTGCGTCGGTATATACAAACAGTTGTAAAATATATTTGTAATTTAGACACCGGAAAGGCGATACTAAAGTAGCAGCAGTTTAGCATCGCCATTTCCCTTTACGATGTTTAATATAGTTTACAACTTGTCTACCAGTAAATCTTTTAGTCATTCTGCATGTTTACCAATAAGTCAGAGAGCCTTTCCGTCAGCCAGCCGTCAAAAGGCGATTTAATTGCATTATAGTGTCATAAACTACAAGTACCAGAATGCTTTGCTTACTTTTTTGTAGCGCAATTAATGTATGTAATGTAGTGCTTATATAGCGCATTTCACTAATGTCTCAATGCGCTCAACAATCTCTAATATTTATAGTATATAATCCGGTTTTACAAGCATAAGGTTGATTATTTAATAGATAATCACTGAAGCTGCGCCCTCAGCTTCCTGCATTATACCCACGAATGCTGTGTGCCGAAGTGATTATCTAGTACAATTATTGCTCTTATCGTTGTCTTATTCGTTTTCGTTATATTGACTGCTAGGCGGAACTCGCTGCATTATTAAAAATAATGCTTTTAGCTAGAAGCATTATTTTTGATAATGCATTTTGCTGTTTGTTTGCATTCGTTGGGATAATACTGAGTAAAATGGGTTGTGATGAGAATAATGATTATAGTAGGTTGTATTAGCATAGGGCTGTCACCGAGGATGGTCGTGACCTGCGTCCTCAGTCGTTCTTTTACGTCCCCCCGTTATTGGTTAATGTGAAGTGTGGCGAGACGAGACCTCCAGTTTATCGTCCTTATCCGAGAAGACGCGAACCCTTACAATTATAAATCGAAGAACATTCTCCTCAATTATTTAAAGACCCTGAGTGATGGTCCGGCTGAGGGTTCGAACCCGCAGCCTCCCGGTTAACAGCCAACGCTCTCCCGACTGAGCTACCCTGTTAATCGGTAAAGCACACATTGTTCTGTTAATCTCCAATGGGATTAAGAATTTTGTGGTCGTAGTAAAATGATGCCATAATGCAGATCACCCATTATGTTTCTTCAACTTTTGCTTCTTTTTATTTTCTAGGAGGTGGTCCTACTGGCTACCCGGGAGGTGGTGGATTCCATGGAGGAAGCTTTGGTGGTGGTGGCCATAGAGGCTATAATTTCACGTTTGGTTAGACGAATTACAAACGTTTATAAAATCTCGATCGAATCAAAGAATGAGGGGAAACACGATCTATTAAATTGAGTTGTATTTTAAAAAAATATTTTGAAGTATTTTAATAAAGTCTCAGTTACACCGACATGTTTGTGATCCGATTACTTCGAGCTTTACTGTTCATCTTATATACAGCACCAATTGAGAAAATAACACAATACCACGATCTGGATTGTATGGTCTATGCCGACGACTGTCAGCTCTACGTTAACATAACTAGAGAACAAAGATCTTTTGGTATATCAAAACTACAAGCATGCATTAACGACATATTCAACTGGAACAAAATCAACAAGCTACAATCAAATGCTGATAAAACTGAAGTACTGCATTTTTCGTCACGGTTCATTCAAAGTCCAACTATAACAACAATCGACATTGGCACAGCCTCCATCAAGGTCTCTGACAAGACACGTAATCTTGGCGTTACGTTTGACTCAAAGCTTGATTTTCACAATCATATAAACAACATCTGCAAAACATCATCACTGGCAATTAGAAACCTTGGACGAATTCGCAGATACCTAACGTCAGCTCAATTGGAACGCCTGATACATGCGTTTATAACTACACGCCTCGACTACTGTAACAGCTTACTATATGGTCTGCCTAACACCGAACTCCAGAAATTACAGCGTCTCCAGAACACAGCTGCAAGATTGCTAGTTGGTGCCAGCCCAAGAGATCCAACAACACCAATACTCAAAGATCTTCATTGGCTACCAGTCACACAACGCATTCACTACAAGATCCTTTTATTAACGTACAAAGCACTGCACGAAATGTCACCCAAATACATCGACAAACTGATAAACGTATATAAACCAAGGCGAGAATTACGATCTAAGAACAAAACGATACTTGAAACAGCAAAAACAAGAACAATCACCTACGGTGACAGGGATTTCAGCGCAGCCGCCCCACGACTCTGAAATAGACTTCCAGAAAAAATAAAAGAAGCACCTGACTTGAACTCACACCTATTTACCAATTAATTTACTTTTGAACACTTTTCTTTTCCACAAGCGCATAGAGAACTCTAATATGCGCTATAGAAATAACTATTATCTCTTTTGTGCTGGTTTGTATCAAGAGAGTATGAGATAAGAGAGCTTATTGCCCGTATTAGGCTTTACACTCATCAGGGGCCGGTTGCTCAAAGCTCGATCAGTGATAATCAGGGTTAACTCTATAGGTTTTCTTAAGAGTTAACCCAGGATTAGTGCTAATCGAGCTTTGAACAACCCAATCCAGGGGATCTTTTCATTCTATTTTTAAACTGTAGTCATTTCGGGAACGGAACAATTATCTAATTTTACCGGTATTGGAGTGCAAATGCCCAGCCGTATTACACCTTGCGGAAAGACGTGTTACATGGGAGAGAAACCGGAGAAACCAGTTTGCGAAACTGGTTTTAGCGCGACGTTCAGGCTTTAATCAACTTCTATCTATTTGCGTTTTATTAGAAACTAGACGCCATGTGGGCGTTTACTCGGGGTACCTTATAGATTCTTCTGAAGCAGTTTTATGAAAAATCATGTAAGCAGTTAGCTCTTGTACGATAATGTCTGCGATGGTTGTAGGTGTTTACTTGGGCTAGTTAAACATGAATCTTGGAGAACAGAAGTACTTTTTAAAGTAGATAAATAGTAAATGACTTGAATGCATAATGAGCAATATGCAGCTTTGCTACAGCATATTTGTACACCGAGTGTAAATTTAACTCCAGTAACTGCTATTTGTGTCATACTATGTGGACTTTGGGACTTCTTTTTCATTTTCTTTCGTCAATTTTATAACGTCATTATGTCAAAATAAACTTAAAATTAAACCTTCTGGTTGTTGGCATGGTGTTTTATTTTTTGTGTGCGATGCCTGCCTAAACCGCCTATTTATTCGAAAGCGAACACTACTCCATGTAGCCGGTACTGATTTTTCAAAATTGATAATACAGCCGTAAAAAAAAACAGACAATGAACAAAATATCATTAAAAACTACTCAGTACTCGATAACAAATCGTTGCTATACAAAAACAGACTTATCGTGGTAAGAAGCGAGCGAAGAAGCCACTTTGTTTTCTGCTTGAGCGATTCAAAATGGCGTTGTTGCCGCTGTGCCGACTAGAGAGTTTGATTTGAGTTCATTTGAAGTCTTTGAGCTCATCCGAGTTTCATTTGAGTTTTGGAGTTCGCGGAACAACTTGATTCGAAATTAACAATCCTTGGCTTTTCGTCGACACCTTGATTTGGCTCTGCATGACATTGGCTCCGTGATCTCTGAGTGACTTGCGCAGTACGAGGCAAATTTCCAAAACTCTGCATGATACACAGGTAAGTACTTCATGTATGCCTTGATTATAAAAAACATGCATATAAACAAATCTACAAAAGAAAATATGAAAAGAGAAAACCAATAATATCATGTATGAATAAATATAGTAAAAAAAAAAAAAAGAAAAAAAACGAAGGACTACTTCACAAAAACTCTGAATAGCAATAAGACATATATGTGAGGAAATTATAATCTTGGCATACATGAAGTGCTTACCGACCGAAAGGTAAATTATGACTCGGGCCCCCATAGGGGGGTACCCCGAGTAAAAATCTTGAAAAGAAACTTTCATGTCGTATAATAAATAACTCATTACATGATTTTTCGTATCCTACGGGTGGATATTTTGCTCGTTGCGAAGAGTATAAGACCTTTTCCTCGAGGTGGGGGGGGGATGTTGGATGAACTACCGCTGTTTTTTTTATATCGATGACTCAGCTAATCAAAATAATAATAATAATAATAATAACTAAATAAATAAAAATAAGAGAAATAATAGAGAAATACTGAGTAACGTCGATGTGGCACTTGCAGGGCTCCGTACGTTAAAATTGCAGGTTGGCTTGCTTGCGCTTCTGGGGACCGGCCAGCTCCTGATGTTGCTTTTGGTTGGCTTTGTTGAACTCAGGCGCGGATCCAGGATTTAGTTAGGGGTGACTGTTTCGATCATGTGGTAACTTCATGAGGCATTGATATTGTTAACGTTCAATATCAAAAATGTGTAGCCAGACAAAGCAATAACATGTTTGCAATGAAAAAATCAATAAAACGTTTTATCTAACTATCAATCTAGATCAGCAATTGCAACCTTTAAAATAACATCCGCGATAATAGTGAAGTAGGTTTCCTGTGTTAATGGTATAGCAATGGCGCGAAATTCAAAGATGAATTAGCCAATCACATAAGTCCATCAATGTCAAATGACGTGATCACCCGGCAGTTGCTTGGTTTTCTGTGGCACATTTGTTCCCCCTTTGGTCTTTGCTGATAAGTATTTTTCTTTAATTTTTTTCATGGTTTTTTATCCCGAGGTAAGTATTCTACTGCCTTTAGAATACACCGAATGAACTGAAACGATTTTGAAATGTCAATTTTTGAGGTGAAATTCTTTTTATCAAGAATGAACATGAGTTATATTCTCTTTACTGACATCATTTGTTTCATCTTTGCCCATAGTGGTTGTAGATAGTTTGTCCATCTTTGCATGCTCTTTTTATTTTAACTTACCAGTTTTCATATCTTGTTGTCTTTTTATTATTTCTTAATATTTTATTGTTTTTGTTTTACTAAGATCAAAGTGCAAAACGAGTTGGCATCCTTGTGAGAAATCATTTTGATTTGAGTGAAGACTATTCTCCTCGCAAAACTCAATTGAGGTATTTGTAAAAGGCTTTGATGCATTACTTCATTGAAATATTTGTAAGTGTCATAGCAAATACAATTAATTTTATTGATGCTGACAATTATTTCTATAGCTTACATTTAAAACTAAAATTAGAAGAAGCACTTTTGATTTCAGTTTTAAAAGGTGAATCGCGCAAAATAAAAATAAAACAACATGTATCTGCCATATCATATGGTATCTCAATTTATGTATTATTGTTTGTCTTTGTTTTTTTTTTCTTTCTTTTTCTTTTTCTTTTTCTTTTCTTTTTTTTTTTGTAAGTTTTACTATTATCTCGTCCTTTTTTTATTAAAAACAAACCTGCTCAATTTCTGTTTGAATTACACGTATCATAGCCGGACAGTTGGTCGAAAAACATCAATTTTAATTATTTGCTTTAGCAAAGCAGAAATTCATATCATTGACATAAGTTGTGAGGTTTCAAATGAAGTAAAGAAATGAAGTTTTGTTTAATAACATTGGTGCTTCCGTTTCTTGGATAAAAATGAACTGATCTCGTACACTCGATTTTTTATCGACGTTTTTCGCGAAAGGGAAAAGCATTTCTTATATGGAAACGAGTATAGCTTGTGTACAAAATACTTGTGGCTTACAACCCAAAGCTAATGAGGTGAGATAAATTTCGTTGAAAAAATCAAGTGCAGCTTTTTCACGTTCATAGACCTATCGGTTCAGTGTACGAAAATGTTATTCCGTTTCTTTTTAGATTAACTATAAGATATAAAATTTATAAGATTGAAATATAGCATTCGTTGAAGACCTCGACCAGAATATAATTTAACCGCATATATTCAAGTAACTAACTCAATTGTTCACATGAGCAGCTGACTTCATTAATGTTGGTCTTTCATATTTAGCAGACAAAAATTTTATTTTGTGACTAAATATCTTTTGTGCATTTCTTCCGTTTGCTCAGTTATTTCTGCTGAGTATAAAAAGTGAGAATTGTAAAGTGCATCTTTATTTAAAGGTTTGTGTGGCAGTTTAAAGCAATGGTTGCTATAGTAATCAAATGTAGCATAATTAAAAAGGAGTCCTGCTGATGCAGATTTAGAAATTGTTAAAACAGGAAAAAAACATATAGGACCAAGATGGTGAATTGCTTTAGGTGATCAGCGTCTTTACTTGCAACTCTTTCGGTTTGTTTATGTGCATGTGGATTTGTCTGTATATGTTTATATATATATATATATATATATATATATATATGTATGTTTTTGTTTTGTATGTGTTTGCAATATATTTGTTGATGATTTTGTTTAAAAAAATTTGAACGAGTCTTATTTGAAATTTTCCTTTTTCAGGTAAAGCAAGATGTACAAGCCAGTTTTTCTGTTTTCTTTTGCGTTTCTTCTGACTGTGCAAGCACGTGAAATCAAACTGGGTATTAACGTCCCATTCACTGGAGTTTGGCCTGGAGGTCCCTACATGGCATCTGCAATTCTTATTGCACTTGATAAAATCAATAATCATACAGATTGGGTGAAACCCCATACATTAACTTATGTCATGCGAGATAGCCGATGCGAAGCAAAAAGCACTATATCTAATTTACTGCACTTTTACGCGGACGAAAATCCGAAAGTCGATGCGTACATTGGACCTGGCTGTTCCCAAGGATGTCTTCCTGGAGGTCATATTGCATACGAATGGAACTTGCCCATGGTTGCTTGGGGCTGTTCCTCATCAGCACTAAGCGACAAAGAGCTCTATCCAAATTTCGTCCGAACCGTGGGAACATACAATCTTGCTGGAGATCTTCTCAAGGCATTTTTAGAAGAGTATGGCTGGGATCGAGTAGGATTGATGTGTTCAACAGCAAGCTATTGGTCTGAGCTGTGTAATCGTATTAAAGTAACGATGGAAGCTGGAAATTCAACTTATAAAGTTCCGTACTTTGGCAGTTTTGATCCGTCAACTGTTGCAGATTCAACTCTTCAAGCTATGTTTGTTGCTGCTCGTAAATTAGCACACGGTAAGAGCAGCAATAAAATGGTAACGAAATCCATTCTGTACGTAAAATGTCATAAATCATTTTCTCTTTCAGTATTTGTTTTTGGTGCTTATGGAGGTCCAGTTCGACAGTTGATGTTAGCAGCACATGATCTTGGCATGCTTGATGGAACTTATGTATTTATGGGCTTTGAAAACATTTTGGACTCGTGTAAAACAAACGATGGAAGAGATACAGAAGCATGCAATGCTTTTGAAGGCTTTATTAACATAAATGTCTACTTACCAAAGGATGATGTGTACAATGCTTTTGCACAAGAGGTTTATGAGCGTGCACCAGAGATGGGATACAATATCGAGTCGGTATCTAAGGTAACTGAGTAAATTTTTACTAGACCTACTCTTAGGTCTGAACGAGTGGCCTTGACATTTTCGAAGGTCGCCCGTTCCGTGACTTGTCGGCAGGGATTGGAATTAAAAGCACAGTTAATCGGAAAATGACTTAGCTTTGGCTAATTTTTATATAATAATAGTAACAAAGGATTTTCTGTGTATTTAAGGTCAACATCTACAGTGCGTATCTCTACGATTCCATCATCTTGTATGCAAAAGCTCTAAATGCCTCGTTAACAAAAGGAAACAACATAACTGATGGAAACTCAATCATCAAAGAAATGTTTGGTTTGGGATTTTACGGTAAGCAAGGCTCACATAAAAAAATAACACCTTCATGTGTTTATTATTTAATTGATTTATTTTTATATCCTCCAGGGAAATCTGGGAATCTTAAAATCAATGACAACGGAGACAGGGTAACTTCGTACCAGCTTGAGATAGGGATGCAAGCAGCCTTTCACACTTTTGGTATCTTTCATGGTCCTACAAAATCGTATCAGTTTGTAAATACTACAAAAGTTGTTTGGCCTGGTGGAAGTACAGTGGCTCCCCTTGGTCGTCCCAAATGTGGTTTTGATAATGAGTACTGTCCTACTAAACCCAAAGGTATGTATCATCAATTGTTTCACTTACAATAAAAAATGACTAAGCATCATCACTGTTGTTGTTGTTTCAAAAGTCATCGATCCTCACTTTGAGATCAATTTTGTCTGATATCATATTTACTTTGCAGAGGAAACGGCATTATGGCCTTACATTCTCGCAGGATCGCTTGTCCTTGTATTCGCAGTTGGAGGACTTGTAGGATTCGTTCTTTATCAGAGGTAAGGTTTCTTCTGTCTCGGTCTTAACTGCCCGCTGTTGTTCGTCTAAGTAATCAGCAATACCCAGACACAACGATACTGCGATACAACGATAAAGCAATACAATACAGCAAAACAACGAGACAGCAATCTTTCTACAACTTCTAAGTTGAAGCTCTCCTCCTTTGAGGCAAGCTCTTTACATATGGGTCAATTTTTTCTGTCCCTTTCTCTGTTGTCCATTTCCATAACAATAATACAACGTTGGCTGGAATTTCTGATCGCCCCTTGCATAAGTTCATGGGGATTTTTGTTGCTTTATATCTAAAAAGGCTAACAACAAATGAGATGTAATTACAATCTTTAAACATCGAGGATCTAAACACTTTCATCTAATTATTTTCCATGTCATTTGCAATAATATTTATATTCATTTATTGTTCTGATTTTTTCTAGAGCTGTTTGAGTTTCATAATGGCTCATTTTTACTTACTTTGCAAATGCATTCTTTATAGGAAGAAAGCATTTGAGGCTGCTATCTTAGCAGAACACTGGAGAGTCAAGTATGATGAAATAAAATGGCCAAAATCTGGAAAAGCATTTGGAAGCAGAAAGAGCATGGTATCTGTACAATAAGTCCTTTCTTAGGTCATGACATTAAGAAAAAAGGAAGAAGCAAAAAAATAAAAACGCCATTTCATTTGATTCTATCAACCAGTTGGTGCAACAGACTGATAATTGAATCTTAAATCAAAGCAAACGTTTAAAGAGCCAAACCATCTCTATTTATGAAGGTATAGCGGTACTCATGTACCAATGGATCTATTTCTCTTCTAGATGAGCGTAGCAAGTGAAGGTGGCTCAGAAGGTGGTGAAGTGAAAGGACAAGTGTTCACCACTCTGGGCATTTACCAGGTAACAACTGAACATTTTTGTCATGTTTCCTAGTCATCATTATCACCGCACTATAACCAACAACCATTGCATGGCTACTTGCACTAACTGGCCAATTTTGTGAAAGTGGGGCTAAGAAATCTATCCAGCGTCACCTTGATCAATGTGATCATTTTTTGAATTAAAGTATTTTTTTCTTTTTAGGGGAATTATGTGGCAGTGAAACAAATCTTAAAGCCAAGCGTTAGCTTAAACCGTGATATATTAGTGGAGTTGAAAGAGGTAAGATATCGTCGAGAACTAACTACACAGAAATACTTACGTATCGACATACATTGTACTCAGTTATATGTAATATAAAACCAGGATGTATATATATATACAAAAGAAAGTCTTTGACATTTCAAGCGTTATGGACCGTACCATTTGATATTTGATGTAAAAGTCAAATTAGTTACTAATGTTCTTATTTTTCTTAAAGATGAAAGATTTGTCCCACCAAAACATCAACCCATTTATTGGTGCTTGTGTGGAACCTCCAAATATCTGCATTCTACAAGGATATTGTAACAAAGGAAGCTTGCAGGTTGGTACAATGCATCCAGTCATCATTCGTGGTGAGACTCAATTATATTTGCGTTTTTTCTAACTCGTTGATTTTTGTTGTTTAAAGGATGTACTTCATAATAATCAACTCAAGCTTGACTGGATGTTTCAGTTAGCCATCGCTTCTGATATTGCAAGGGTAAGCGTATGTACAAGACAGCTGAATCTGTACGTAAATTCGTGATCAATGAGCCGTAGGGACTTCAACTTAACTTCTCTCGGCTTCGGGGACATTTTACCCTAATATCCCTCAGAACCATGGTATTATTATAATAATCATTTTAATTTACGGGACACTTCAAGGACATGCAAGGAGATATCCGAATGCGCCTCAATATATACTCTCTGTCCTCAAATGCCGAATTAAACGATGTTTATTTTCAAGGGTATGCAACATCTCCACAACAGCCCTATCAAGATTCATGGCAATTTAAAGTCCTCTAACATTGTGATTGATAATCGTTGGACTTGCAAGATCACAGACCACGATCTGTTCGCATTCAAAGCAGGACAGGCCCAAGACGAGGAAGCTGGTGTGGATGCTATTTATTACGGTATGATAATTTCACTTGCTTTCCGAATTCTAATCCCAGAAAAGGAATAATAAAAAATGGAGTATATGTAGTTAACGCGTTCGGAAAGATTTAGCCAAGGATTTTTAATCAAAATAACTAGATGCACAACTGTGTGAGCATGGGCTTCATCGTTGAATAGTGCTAAACCTCGAAAATTGCACCCGGTTGATTTTTGATTTTTCGCTTTTAAATTCTGCATGCCCTTCGCTCGGGCTTGTTGTGTAAGACAAGAAGCGGATGGAAGTGGGGAAGGGGGGGGGGGGGGAAGGACATGCTGCTGTCACATTAAAAAAAAATAAACAACTTATTGACCTGGGGTCAATTGTTTGCTTCATCGGTACCTTGACATAAGATCTCCTACCCCGGCAAATTCTATTTTTCGAATTCATATAATTTGGTGCTGAAAACGACTAAAATAGGAAACTGCAGAGGAGAAAGCTGATGTCATTCCTCGAGGCATAAAAGTCACAAAAGCTACTTCTAATAATTCGCAAATACTGTTCAGTTCATCGATTTCAGTATATTGCTAAATTTATTTTGCATTATGATTTATCATTATCATTTTATACCCAGCCGCAAAAAAAAAAAAAAAAAAAAAAAAAAAAAAAAAAACAGGAAAATTGATAACTAGCGATCATGAAGCAAGCCATTGGACTGCTTCAAATTTTGAAAGTCCTTGCAAACCGAGTGTCTTTTGCAGCTATGTATGAACATTTATGTTTAATACTACTTTTTATGCTCATGGAAGTATTCATCAGGGTAATAATCGTTTTAGCGATATTTCTAAAGGTAGATAATGTGCTTTTATGAGTCTTTCAGCTATTTTATGTACCAATTTGTACGATATTTCGACGTGGACAAATTTACGCATTTGAATCAATGCAATAATATTTAGACAAATGTATCATGGTATGATGCTTGAAACAAGAGCTTTCACTTGCAAGCTCAGTTCTAAATCAGCCAGTCTGTATCAGCTGATAAAATCAGTTTATTGTAGTTATTTCATGCATAATTAATGAATTTTAAAAAGTAATAGATCGTTTTTGTCATGTCTATTGATTGTTTCATTTTGTCTCTGACTATGATATTGGTATTCAAACAATTAATTTTTATTTCACGGGTTAACTGACTTATATTTGCAAAAACCTATGAAATACACTTATAACACCCTTCTTTGGTATTCTATTGCCAATATTTGAATAGGTACGATTTATTAGACTTTGTTTCACAGGTTTTTACAAACATCACTAATGATAATAAATTGATTCTCGCAGCATTCCACTTTCGACAGAAATCGCTAGTTATATATCGGTCTACATATTGAAATGGAACTCATTTAGCATACAAATTGTAATTTTTAACTCACTAGATTAAAAAAACACAATTATTTTAGTTATATTGGGAGAACATCTGCGTGAAATTGCACTTTGGAGATATTTGAATTACATGACTAAAAGGTGTAACTGAAAGTAAGACATCAGTTCACGTCATGTTGAATTAAATATAAAGGTGGTGGGTCATCCAAAAAATTGAGAGAATTAGGGTGACCAGACAAATTTCAACCATAATGACCTAAAAACCATCGCCCCTCCCTACTTAATAAATGAAGCGCCCAATGGGCACGTAACTCAGACACTGTTAGTGATGAAGAATTTGAAATAGAGGGAAATTCAATTTATTGAAAAATAAAAAGCAAAAATAGTAAGAAAGATAAGGTGGAAAACTTAAGAGATAAGAAAATATATATTTTTTAAGTCTCCCGGCGTTGGACTTGAACTCGAGTATTTCCGATGAACCGCCATTTTGAAAAGAAGATAAGAAGATTGCGTGTGATATCACGATTAACTTAGAGATTAAATAAGCTGTTTTTTGTTTAACTAACATCAAAGTTTTATAGATTTTTACATACGAGATCACATAGGAAAACTAAGTTACTCGCCTATGATGGTCATCTTCAATTGTCAACTTGAACTGTTGACATCATCAAAAGCTCGATCGAGCTCTTTAAGCTCCCACGTAAAATTCACAAAACACGCGTTATTTAATTTTCTTGGTGTTCGCACTTCTATTGGAAATAACCATGAAAATAAGCAGAAATTATTCTCCTTGATTAAATCTGTTTCTCGGTTGTATTTCGAATATAGTTCTCGCAGCAAAAACAATTCAACTATAAGTACTCATTTTTACGCTTACGTCATCACATGCGTCTCGGTGGCGCAGTCGGTTTGAGTCCGGTCAAAATGATATTTATTTCTCAAATATATATATATATATATATATATAATAATATAAAATGTTAACAACGGAAGTTTACTGGAAAGTGAGTGAGTGAGTGAGTGAGTGACAGAGATGCCCCACTCCATTAACTCCTCCATTGCTAACGCAATGTCTGAGTTAAAAATGGAGTTATAAAAATTATTTATTCAGTGGTTCACTCAATATTTGTGTAAATGGATAAAAAC
This sequence comes from Diadumene lineata, assembly GCA_918843875.1. NCBI lineage: Eukaryota > Metazoa > Cnidaria > Anthozoa > Actiniaria > Diadumenidae > Diadumene > Diadumene lineata. The sequence goes on from OU974069.1 coordinate 33,598,011, forward strand.
ACCTACAAGTCAGAACGGAGGGCAAGATGTTGTCAATTATCTGTGACATTCAAAAAAACAATGGAAATTTGAAAAAAAGAATCATAATAAATTATGCCATATTTTCAAAAATGAATAATGAATTAAGAAGAAAAAATGCAAAGAAATAATGAATTTTTGATGACAGATAATTCATCTTCAACCCCCGATATAGTAATACGTTATTTCCAAATGCTGCTAATAACTGTAGAAATATGTTATAAAATGTTATAATAAAAAGAAAGGCGAAAGCCTGGGCAATTCTTCATTTGCAACCACGTGATGTTTTATTTTAAATCGTACAGAAAATCTACATTCATATCCTTTGAGAGCATTCCAAACAATGTAATTCTGCCAAATTTGAAGCTTCTAGAGCGAATAATTACTGAACTATTGACGATCAAAGATTTGTATTATTCGGTAAAAATGTATGGCGTCGCCATGTTGATTGATGACTTATATCACCCAAAATTGCGGATAGAACTTTAGTGGTCTAAAAATAAAGCAAATTCAATATTTTCGATCAGGTTTTTGGATTGTGTACTTAAATTGAATCACCAGGAGTCTATTTGAGACAAAGTCTTATAACAGAGATGAATTTATCGCGATATTTAGTCCCTCTATTCGAATTACGCGATAGCGTTGCGTGACACAATTTAGACCTAAATATCTCGCAAGTGAGCAACATTTTTGGACCCATATTTCTAAAAAGTATTTTGATAATCGCTAGCTATAATATATAGTGGGTATGTTTCAATATGATTAAAAATGAATTTGTCATACTTTTGATGACGTCACGTGAAAACGAAGAATACGCACCTTTTGGCTTTGCATCTGATACGTGCAATGTAATTTTCTAAGAAAGTATATGTTGAGGTTTTATCTTGTACTGTATTATGATTACTACTCTAATTCAATTGTTGTTATTTTATTTCAGACTACCTCTGGGTTGCACCAGAACACATCTTCAACGATGCTGATCCTAGATCACAAGCTGGCGATATGTTTAGTTATGGTATCATCTTATCCGAACTGGTTTGCCGTGGACTCCCATACAGCATGTATGAAGACATCGATCAAAAGAGTAAGTAGCTTAGAGCATTGTGAAAGTTCTATGATTGTACGTAATTCCGCTCAACCCAACTAAATCATCTGGAACGATTAGCGTCCAGATAGTGATCACTTGTTCCTCGATTAATGAATTCATTACTATGTACACACATACATTTTTTCAGTTATCGTTGAACGAGTCAAGAAAGGTCAAGACCCGCCATTCCGTCCTCGCATTACTGCTGATTTAGTTGAAAGTCCCCTGTACATCAAAATGGCAAAGAACTGCTGGAATGAAAACGCTCTGGAGAGACCGAAATTCCCTGACTGCTTGAAAACTCTACGACAAATGAACAAAGGAAAGTAAGTGCTTTATACCACTGGGCCAACACAGGGCGGTAATTAGGGATGTTATCATGCAGAACAATCAGAAGGCGAAATCCATATCAAATAAGTAGGACGTACATACGTATAGTCTATTAACTCAGTGCATACAGACCAGCATCACAGGTGTGAAGTGGTCATTTTTTATAACGTGAAAAATTACAGGATTAGAGATAAAAAGAATTGACCCGGTAGTTTGGAAAGTAGTGACACCATAGCAGCTTTCGCCTATCGACAGCGGTTCATGGTCCTGCATTATGAGAGATATCAGTATCAACTATTCGCTTTAAATGTTTCATCACATTTAGGGACATCAACATCATGGACAATATGATTGCAATGATGGAGAAGTACACGGATCATCTGGAAGATATTGTGTCTGAAAGAACGAAAGAGCTCCAGGAGGAAAAGAAGAAGACCGACGAGTTATTGTACAGAATGTTGCCAAGGTAAATTAAACCTGGTTTCCATATAATCGCTCACGATCGCCAGATTGCGGGAAATGATGTCAGCCATCGTCAGCGATTATATGGAAACACACGATTCCGATCGCGCGCTCAATCGCTGAAAAGTAGTCATGGGTGTCAACTCTTATAGCAGGGTTCTTGTTCTTGTTCTTTTTTTATTTTGCTCTTCGCGATTTCTATCGAAACATCAAGTATATGCGATTACCAGGAAGTTGTTCTGTGTATAGTATGGTCAACGTGTGCTCAAACTGCTAGTAACATGTAGTAGTCATGTACATGATAGCCCCTCCATCATTCTTAGCCTTCTTAGCCCAATCAGAGTGGAGTCTCCACTTGGCTATGTCAGTTTCGTCTAGCTAATGTGGATTTCTTTGTTAGGAGTGTAGCTGATGAACTTAAACGTGGACATTCCGTTACTGCTGAGACGTTCGACATGGTGACTATTTTCTTCAGTGATATCGTTGGCTTTACGAAATTAGCTTCGGAGAGCACTCCATTACAGGTACGTCCAATGAATGTGAACGGCCAAAGTTGACGATTCAATTTGCTTATGGTAATGGATCGTGCATTTGCGCGCGCGCTCTCAAATGCTTCATTCCTTGGGCTTCCTCTGGCGAAGCTCAATCATCCGGATGAAAAGCAATTTTGTACCAAACGCTAAATATCTACAAATCTAAGTCGGTGACCTGCCCTGATTTTTTAACGGTTGATTCATGGGTACTAGAGCTACAAAACATAAAAAAATGAAGGAAAATGTTCGGGCTAATTTTTTAGTAAATCAACGAAATATTCAAAGTTGGGATCGTAAAATTAGCCTGAGTACATCCGTTTCTCACTCCTCCCCCCTACGGGGAAAAAAGGAACAATTTTCGAGAAAATATATCGGTTAAAATTGCGCGATCCCATATCCTTAAGCCTAGTTTCATATAATCGCTTACGATCACCGGATCGCTGAAATTACTGATGCGGATCGCTCACGATCGCTGTCAATTTTTTCCATGTGTTTCGCTGACTGTAAAGGGTTTCCATATAATCGCTGACGGAGTCGCTGACATCATTTTCAGCGATCCGGCTATCCAAAAATGCCGCGAAAATTTGTCTCTAAAATAGTCTTGAAATGATGATTTTCTCGAAGGTCCCAAACATTTACAAGTGCAAAAAAAAAAAAAAAAAAAAAAAAATGATGATAATAACAATAATAATAATAATAATAATAATAATAATAATAATAATAATAATAATAATAATAATAATAATGTTAATAAATGATAATAATAATAATAATAATGGTAATAATAATAATAATAATAATAAAATAAATAAACTTGGCTAGAAACAATAAAACAATAGAGTTATTCCTACTGCTTTCTCAGGAATGTTTAGCTGTAAAAAGTAGCGAGAAAATTGCAGAAATACAAGTGTTCAAACCGAAACGGTTTATTAGCACTATTTTGTCTTCAATGATAACTTTGGTTTCAAGCGCATTTAGTATTTGCACTCTAGCCGCAGTATGGGGGTAGTAATCATATCATTTTTATTTTTCCAAGGTTGTTGACCTGTTAAACGATTTGTACACTACTTTTGATGACATCATTGACATGCATGATGTGTACAAGGTAAGCGCAATGAAGATTCAATTGTCTAAAAACAAGGCGAACACTATAGTAGGTCGATCTATCGAGAAATCAGGTGTCAAGGCATCGCGGATTAGGTCATGCAGCTGGTGCACTACGTTTTTCCAAAGTTGATATCTTTCAAGCATTTTACGCGACTTTGTTTATTTTTTGTCTAAGAACCTAGAATGATACAGTTGTTTGAAAGAGGCCTTCATTCGGTGCGAGAGGTCCACATCACTCACTGCGGTTTGACTTATTCATGCTATTAGGTCCCTGTGCTATCAGTTTGATCATAATTTACGAAGGGAGAACTAATGGAAAACGGAGGGAATTGAATAGCGTACCTGTCTGCTCCCCGGGAATTGTTTTTTAACAGACCATATCAACATCAGATGGTACGGTTTTTTTCATTTTGGTTTTATAGGTTGAGACGATCGGAGATGCTTACATGGTTGCATCAGGTCTACCCAATAGAAATGCCAATCGCCATGCAGGCGAAATCGCTAACATGTCTTTGGATTTACTCGCCTCCATGACCACTTTCAAAGTTCGCCATTTGCCAGAACGTCAACTACAGCTTCGTATTGGAATCCACTCAGGTTAAGCTTGCATTTATTATCATAATATCGTTAACTGCTCTGAGACCTTAGCTTAGCCCGCAAGAACAAAACATTTAGTACGCTTTTGTGCAACCGGTAATTGATTTTAAAAGGCTGAAGTCTGGAGTGACTTTGGTTCTATAATCTTTTATGTGTACTCTTATTCTGCCATTACATCATTTCGCTCCATGTAAGGAAACCCGCCGGAAACCACCCGGGTTCAGATTCCGGTTCCCAAGTTCTGAATTTCCGGTCCCAAGTGGAGTTTTGGGATCCAGGTGTCGCATTGCAAATTCGAAGGGTTCATATTTCGTATTCCAGATATTAGCCTGGATTATGAAAGTGTAGTTGTAAAATACATTTTTTGGGTTAGATTGCGGATTTCCTTACACGGGGCAAATCATACATTTTATTCAAAGCTAACTAAATGCATGTTTATTAATAATTATATATCCTCCTCGTACAGGACCATGTGTGGCAGGTGTGGTTGGTCTTAAGATGCCGCGTTACTGTTTGTTCGGTGATACTGTCAACTACGCATCGCGTATCGAGTCTTCCGGTCTAGGTTAGTCCTGAGAGTTTGTCTCGGTATGAAAGGACGGACGCAGTTAAAAAGAACGATATCACACAAGTAGAAAAGTGCATTCTGTTGATATTGTGTGTAAGACTCTAAGGGATAATGTCGAATAAGTAAATGGGAAAAAGTTGAGGATCCGATAAATCTTTGAGTACGTTTTATAGTGATAGTAACTGCATATGAAATGACATAATGCGCTGTGTATCTCACGTACAATATCAATAAGTGTCTTATTTGTTGTTTTGCAGCTTTACGTATTCATGTTAGTCCTGAATGTAAATCAATATTAGACGAGCTAGGTGGCTACCATCTTGAGGAACGTGGTGAAGTTAGCATGAAGGTAAAGCAATTAAAACTTACACAACGTAACATATATTATACGGAAGAAAAAGGGAGATTCATACGCATCTGTATTCACTACTCATTACTTGCTGTGGTCTGTTATTGGTAACTTTGCAGTGTAGAACAACACATTTGAACTGTGTAGAACGCTGTACGATAGATGTAGTTGATATATACACTGATTCCAAAAACGTTGACGAATAGAATACCGCAATGCTGACTCCGCAATTGCTCCATTTAAGGGTCCTGATTACTTAAGGTAATTCCGTAATTTTGCACTGCGCATAGTTCTACGCATGTTTCAAGATTTTTGGCATCAGGACTTTTATCATGTAATCTAGTCAAACTGTGTTGGTAAAGTACTTTGAATAAAAAATTCGAAGAATTGTGATATTTTCGAGCGAGAAAACGCGATAATTTAGAAACTCGACTCAGTCCTCTCTCGGAAAATCTGTTTTTTTTTTTTTTTTTTTTTTTCGCAAACTAGCACGGTGGCCTATGTTTTTATTTGATATAATTAATCTTTATAACATAACATCAAATATATATAAAGTTGAGCATACGGTCATCGGTCTAACTTTTGAGAAATTTCCAAAATACTTTCCGTTTAGGACATTTTCGAATGAATTAGCAGCTTGTTCTCACGTTGGTATTTCGTCAATTTCTTCAAGATCACATATTTTTTATACATCTTTTTTTAATAAAATAAAGTGCTGAAATATGGGAAAAACACGAATGTTGCTCTTAAAAGACAAATTACTATGTTTTTCCTCCCTTATTCTACCGGTTTTTTAAACTTTTTTCTTTACGTTCTCAAGTCACCAAAATGCATGAACTTTGACGTCATACTGCACAAAAACGAAGTCGGTTTGAAGAACAAATGGCGAAAAATGCATTTTTCACACAAAAAAACATTATTACTCAAAAAGCGTCGTTGTTACGGTAATTCCGTAGAAATAAAACTGCCCGATGAAATTTTTTTATACTCGTTCTAACAAACAATTTTGAGAAACGCTTTCAGAAAATACAATAAAAAAGGGGGGTCACCGACTTCTTTGTTTGCGCAATATGACGTCAAAGTTCATGCATTTTAGTGACTTGAGAACGTAAAGAAAGAAGCTCAAAAATAGAAAAGAAACGGAACAAAAACACAGTAACTTGTTTTTTAAGAGCAAAATTCGCGTTTTGTTCAAATGTCTGCACTTTATTTTATTTAAAAAATATGAACAGATGTATAAAAAATATGTGATCTTGAAGAAATTGACGAAATACCAACGTGCGCACGAGCTGCTCATTCATTCGAAAAAGTCCTAAGCGGAAACTATTTTGAAAATTTCTCAAAAGTTAGCCCGATGACCTATGCTTAATTTTAGATATATTTGATGTTATGCTATAAAAAATAATTTTATCAAATAAAAAACATAGGTCACCGTGCTAGTTTGCGAAATATTGCAAAAAATATCGTCATTTTATTGTCAAAAAACAGGTTTTTCCGAGAAAGGACTGGGTCGAGTTTCAAAATTATCGCGTTTTCTCGCTCGAAAATGTCGCAATTCTTCGAATTTTTTATTCAAAGTAATTTACAAACATAATTTGACTAGATTACATGATAAAAGTCTTGAAACCAAAAAACTTGAAACATGCGCAGAACTATGCGCAGTGCAAAACTACGGAATTACCTTAAAGTGGTCAGGACCCTTACTAAATGTATAACATGATATATGCAATTGGCAATTTGCATAACAACGTAGAAAACTACCACTACAAGATTGCCTTGGTGACTTTCTTTTGTATCGCAATTAGTGCAAATTGATTAATTAATCTCCACTTGAATACGAAAAATAGTAAAATGACGTCATTATGCAAATCACCTATTCAATTGTCAAAATAGTTTTGTAACTTTCTTTATTTTATATAATAGCGAAATTACCATGTCGGTGTGTTACGTTTTTGTCAACAGGCATTCGGCATTTTATAATAGAGTTACGATACGATACGGTAATGTTTCGCATTCATACAAAAACGACTCTAGGTCTATCCGAAGAATTTAGTAGTACATAATCTTTATGCTGCAAATGTTATCAATTTCAGGGCAAAGGAACGATTTGCACCTATTTCCTGAACGGTCGTGATGGATTTACCAAAGCACTTCCCGATCTGGCATTGCAAGCTGGCCTTGATGAGCACACCTTTAAATAAACCATTGGAGACGTTTAGAACTGACATTGTAAAGTAATAGCTTCTTATTTTTATGATATTTTGTACATTTGTTTTAAGCATTCGAAAATATTTTTTATGGCAGTTAAGAGATATTTATTAAGCCTTTTAAATCAGGTTATGGGGGATATTTGGCCCAATTTGATTGGGATTGCCATTTACATAGCTGATGATCTGCATGATTTTTGTATCAAAAAGAAGTCGATGTATGAGTTGATATATTTCACGAACAATGTCAGCAGCATTTGAACAGTTGCATTGTCATTGAGATTTACTCATCTGCTCTCAAATAAACGACCACTTTAAAGTATGATTTAAACTTGTCTTAGGTTTGTACGACAAAGATTGATTAAAGTTTTGATCAGTACTTACATTGTCGTCTAATGGTCATTATGAATATAGACTAAGGGACCGTTCATTATTTATGGCAGGGGGGGGGGCTGGGTAATTAATTACCAAGGAACCCATTTTTTTTTAAAGACCCCCCTGGCAAGAACAAAATAAATTTCAGGATCCCCCTCATATTTACCTTATCTGTCTTATGAAATTTCTAGACCCCCCCTGATAGCCAAAAAATTATTTCAATACCCCTTTTCAGACTTGGAAAAAATTCAAGACCCCCCATTTAATCACCCAGCCCCCCCCCCCCCCCCCCCCCCCTGCCATAAATAATGGAACGGTCCCTAAGAAAGTGGGATCTCGAGATGAACTCTCTTGAAAGGTGGGCCTGGGGAGACTCGCGATACCGTTATCTCAATTAATTTTGTGTAACTTTTAGGGAGCAGTCATTCATTATAAGATGGGAATTATGCTTTAAAAAATTTGCCCCTCCACTAAATACGAACATAAACGGTTCTTGGTAATTTTTATATCATATAGCACCCCCTCCCCCCCCCAAAAAAAAAAAAAATTGTTTTTCACTTCTAAATCACTGCATTTCTTCATTTATTTATCCATTTATAACATTTTTTCAGTATTATCATTTCTGAAATATTTGATATATTATTGAATTGCGACATTTCTGTGGTTTTTGGATACATATTGAAGAAATGTTCAGATTTGATGTGGGGCAACTCTGGCGGAAAGAATATAGCTAGAGTTCCCGCAAAAAGCTCTGGGGCCGGTTGCACGAAGGCTGAATAGCGCTATCCGCCGGATAAGTCGCTATCTGGCGGATAAATTCTAAAGAAATCGTTTGGAGTGGATAACTTTATCCAGCGGATAACTTTATTCAGCCTTCGTGCAACCGGCCCCTGGGTACGAGAATGGAAGTTGCATTGGCTGTGTGTAAATCTATTTATTATCTGTATTATTTGTTTGTGTTTCAGTGACATTTTTCAGTCATGGTTTTTTTGTTTATTATTTTTTTCGTTCTAGTTTATTGTTTATTCATATTTTTTTGTTTTTGTTTTGATTCATGTGAGTGCATGATATGTTTTACATTTGCTTTTCATTGTAATTTTTGTTGTTGAATAATTCAAGCTCGGTATGACATAAAACTAAGATTATTTCGCGATAATATACTGAAAGCCATCGGAGTTAAAAAATGTTTGAAATTTATATCTTTCAAATTGGCATCTAGTTAACTTATTAACCAATCAGGGCCCGCCTTTCAGCAGTTTCATATCATATTGCTGTCAATCAATATCTCGCATGCAGCCCATAATTTATAACTACTCAGAAGAGATCACATTTTAGGCAAAACAATCGAAATTTTCATTAGTTTTGTTTGAAGAAATTCAAAATTGCGCCTCGGAGAGGCTCGATTCCAATGGACAACACGTCCATTATTACACAAGTCAACAAAGAAGATGAAACCATAGATGTCAGTAACTCTTATTCGCAGGAAAAACGTGAGTGCGATACCTCAAATATGCAATGCACTTTTGCCTTGGAATCATAATGTTAGAGAAACGTATTAACAACTAATGCTTTTACTGAGATCGTGGATTCCAGAAGCCATGGTTAACAAAAAATAATGATTCCATGTGTTTGCATTGGAAAGAAGCCTTATCATTTGAGCAAAGAGTGGCTTCCTTTTGTAGTCGGCATGGAAGTGTTGATCGCTCGACTTCAAAAAGCAACCTTGTGATCAACATGGTTGATCGGTGCTTTGAACGAAATTTTCTACAAAGTTAACGTAATGTTTTCGAACTCTTACATTTGCCTTGTACTGATTATCTATTCGTCTTATTTGTATGTTTGCAGTGCCTTCGACGATCACCAAAAAGCCACGAAATAGAAATATATTTTCATCGTTTTTCTGTTGTTTTGGATCTCAATCTACGGCTGGTTCCCCGTGCGCCGTCGTTACTCATAATACAAATCACAATCACAATGCTAACACGATAAGTGACGAGATCGATTCTAAGGTGAGACATTCATGCGTTTTATTCTTATACTTTAGAACCAATTTTTTGATGAGTGTAGTGATCTTTCAATTTTTGGCGCCTTGACAGAGCTGTTCTTTGCTCTGTTAGTACGTGAACGTACTCGTAAACTGGAAGCTTTTAACTTCAAACTAACCTCCCCTTATCTCTACTAAAATACTCGAGCACTCTGTTTTCTTTTGTATTATAAGTCTTATAATAAAGAAAGGAAAAACCATGTGTGACAGATAACATTGACAATATTGTGCAGCTGGTATAGTTATTATTGATATCACTGTAGTTATGGAGTTTGTTGTTTGCATTTCTTGTTCATTTCGAAAATGCTTGTTTAATCGTTCCATCTGAAATAGCTCACGTCGACATAACTTAGTATAAACCAGTGTTCAAGGGCCCAAGACTGGTGATCCTTATGAAAGTACTAGGAAATTCAGGATACATGATAAACGTCTGTTAATTATTTAAGAGGTAAAAATTATGAACCGTTAAAGTCGAGATATTGTTTTGGCAGTGGTCAGTCGGATAGAAATTGGTCATGTGATATGTAAAGAATTGTCGTTAAGTCTTAATTATTTTTTATTAGTTAAGTTAGCTATTCTACTTTTCCTTTTTTTCTGTATCAACGACAAAAAGTTTTCAATAATAAACTCAAGGAAGACGATAATTGCATTATTATTTAACCGTCCGAAAGATCGTTGAAATATATTAGCAATATTAGTCAATCTATTTCTTTTTGAAAGACCAGAAATAATTTCCAGAAAGGCTTATATATAGCTCATACGTGGAGAATATTTCTCAACCTTTCAATCATTATTATTTGATATTAAATATGATTATAAGTATTCGATAAAATTTGTCATTTTGTTATTATTTGATTTTTGTCTTTATAAAATTCAATCCCTGGATGAAACTGTTACTTTTTAAAAGTTGAATTAACTATGTAACCAACAAATTTCCTTTGTGGTTTTTGACACTACTCTTCTGGCTTCCTGGTTATATTTTTTCAAAACTAGTAGTTGATGCTTGTTAAATTAACTCTATTACCTTAAGTTATTTTCCTGATATAAAAAAAAAGGCAAATTCCCTTTATGCATATTAAGGTATATCAGTTATTTCAATGCAGTATTCTTGGAGACAACTTATTTGTTTGGTGATCATAAAATATTGTATGATAAGAATTTTTCTAAATCTCATGAATAATTAATGAGTGCTTTTGAAAACAAATCATAAGTCAAGTTCTGTAACTACTGATACAAATGTATCTTAATTTACATAAATATAAAACTATTTATTTCATGATAAAATTAAAAAGCTCCATGATTTTTACATTGATTTTTACATTGTGTTTGATATGCAGCTCTTTTTAAACAGCCCATTTCACATACTGAAAATGTAAATTTCTTTCTAAAAGGTTGTCTGAACTTGAATCTAAAGGAAAACAAAGAATTGTTTCATCATGTTCAAAAATTTATAATAGACGCAAAAAGATTCTTTTAGTGCAAACCATTTCAATTGTTTTTTCTCTCTTTCATATGTAGTAGTAGTTGTTTTAGTAGTTTTAGTGTTGTTATGTGTATATGATATTTTGGTCTTGTTAGTTTTTTTTCCTTCTCTTCTTACTAATATATTGTAAATTAAACTGTGTAATCTCCCAAGATGAGCATTTTGAGCTCATTTTGAGCCCTTCAATATTATCTTAGTCTGGATATATGTTAGTGTCATTGAACGTTTGTGATTTTTTATTTTATCAGCATTATAACTACTTGTTACCTCCAGTACAACCACAAGATGTTGGTAAAAAGTGTGTTGTTATTGATCTTGATGAGACACTTGTACACAGCTCTTTTAAGGTATTTAATTATGAATATTCTTCTATATATTTATTGTGAAGTACTGCTTGCATGAATATAAAATAGCAAACAAAATCATGCTTGATATATTGTAAGGTAGTTCGGGACCTTTGCTACTGCGCATCCTGTTGCGCATGTGAAATCAAATAACATTTCTTGTGTGATTAAAATGAAATTTTGCATTAGTGTCAAAATATGGTCATTCTTGAACTTTTTGTTAAAAAAATAACATTACACACGGGCCTCAAAAGTAGCTGATGCCCATTCCCACTCGTCCAAAACATTGAAATCATCTTTTCTGGGTATTTTTTTGCTTATAGTTCCAAAATTAGCATGGTGACACCTGATTAGTTTTCAATTTTTATATCTAAATTTGGCATAAAACCAGCTTTAAAATTGTAGAATAAAAAATACATGGTCTTCGAGACGAAAACATTGTAATTTTGACTTTTTGTGGTAAAATGAAAAAAAAAATAATAATAATGAAGCTCTTCATTTAAATCTTCGTAAAATATTTTAGTCAATGTCTTTTCCAAGGAATAAATTCATGAGAACTATAGCGAAGGAAGCATTTTGTCAGACTCTTATAGCACATTTGTGAAAAACTTTCAAATTTGTTTGCAAGAATTTTACTTTAAAAAAATTTGATGCTACTTCTTTTAGTTGAAATGGGGCCAAAATGAGCCTATTACCACCCCCACAGTTTCAAAACAAGCACGGTGACCCCTATCTTTTATTTCGTTTTTTGTTTTTCTTATGTGTCAGTCCTTATGTAGAAAAAGTCTTAAATTCTATTGGCAGGAAGTGTGGATCCTGAACTACCTTAAAACTGGATTAAAACTAGCACACAGTTAAATGTGTTGTGCAACTAACTGTGCTTATTCTAGCAGCGTTAGCAATTGTCATTTTTGTAATTCCATATCAATTTTGAAAAGAGACTATCATGCAAACTTCTGTTAAACCAATAAAGCTCTTTAATTGTGCATGAGCTTTTACTTGTGTGAACTTTATATTGGGTTTTGTAGCTTTGACATGTCTCTCAGTCCTCCATTTCCTTCCCCTACAGATAAACTTAAGTCTGGTTTTCACTAGCGATGCAAGTGCAGTGTCAAGCTTAAAGAAAAATATTAAGCACCTTCTCCAATTCAAGTGTAAGCAATGTAAGAATCAAAATGTTTCTATCCTTGTGCTTGACCTTGCATTGGGGAAGGTTCTTATAACTTATATTTTTTTCCTTTTGCCTGCGTCTGCACTTGTGTTGCTGATGAAAACCAGGCTTCACTTCCAAAGGATGAAGTTAATATGTCAATTAACTGCAATTACTAACTGAGATTATTGTGATTTTTCTCTTTAGCCTGTAAGTGGTGCTGATTTTATAGTTCCAGTGGAAATAGATGGTACAGTTCATCAAGTAAGTCATACTTGATACTTGTCATCAGGAATTACTGGACGAGAGTGTGATTTATATTTAATTTATAACATAACTATGATATACCATACATGGCTACAAAATCATGTGAGCAATTTTTAATACGTTATCTGGTCGAAAAAAGCAGGAGTTGAATTTTGCAATCTAATTTTTATAGCAAAATTAAGGTAATTCCGTAGAAATAAAACTGCCCGATGAAATTTTTTATTTATACTCGTTCAAACAAAAGATTTTGAGAAACGCTTTCAGAAAATACAATAAAAAAGGGGGATCACCGACTTCTTTGTTTGTGCAATATGACGTCAAAGTTCATGCATTTTAGTGACTTGAGAATGTAAAGAAAAAAGCTCAAAAATCAAAGAGAAATGGAACAGAACACAGTAATTTTTTTTAAGAGCAAAATTCGTGTTTTGTTCAAATGTCTGCACTTTATTTTATTTAAAAAATTTGAACAGATGTATAAAAAATATGTGATCTTGAAGAAATTGATGAAATAGCAACGTGCGCACGAGCTGCTAATTCATTCGAAAAAGTCCTAAGTGGAAAGTATTTTGGAAATTTCTCAAAAGTTAGCCCGATGACCTATGCTCAATTTTAGATATATTTGATGTTATGTTATAAAAAATAATTTTATCAAATAAAAAAACCTAGGTCACCGTGCTACGTTGCGAAATATTGCAAAAAATATCATCATTTTATTGTCAAAAAACAGGTTTTTCGAGAGAGGACTGGGTCGAGTTTCAAAATTATCGCGTTTTCTCGCTCGAAAATGTCGCAATTCTTCGAATTCTTTATTCAAAGTAATTTACAAACATAATTTGACTAGATTACATGATAAAAGTCCTGAAACCAAAAAACTTGAAACATGCGCAGTACTATGCGCAGTGCAAAACTACGGAATTACCTTAAGTAAAAAGTTGACAAAAATCACACACATGATTGATAATTCAAGTAGCAAAAGATTCTAATGTGCTGTGGACTTTTTTTTAAGAAAAGAACCTGTGAACCCTTCGTGTAACCATAAGTCCTGTATTTTTTGAACATTTTAAATTTTGTACTTTTGAAAAGAGTTGTGTGGTATATTATTTTACAGAATACTGTATATATCTGTCATACAACCAATGTCAAAAGTGCATTTCTTATTGATTTAAATGATACAATATTGACAGTGTTTACTTGTGTCCAGGTGTATGTGCTAAAACGACCACATGTGGATGAGTTTCTCAAGCGAATGGGAGAATTATTTGAATGTGTTCTTTTTACTGCAAGTTTAGCTAAGGTTAGCAATATATAAAAATGATATAATTTATTATCTCTAATAATATTATTGTTTGACTCTTTATGGCTTAGTTTCTTCATTAACAAATCAGTTTGGTGTCATCTTCAGGGGGGGAGAGGGGGCATTACCCAGCAATATATAAAAATGATATAATTTATTATCTCTAATAATATTATTATTTGACTCTTTGTGGCTTAGTTTCTTCATTAACAAATCAGTTTGATGTCATCTTCAGGGGGGGGGGGGGTGCATTACCCAGTAAAAATGAAATGGATACTGAGGATATTTTGGAAAAAAATATGAGAAAACAAGGACTTGGAACTTTTCAGTAGGAGGTGCACCCCTCCCTGAGATCCACTTTGCGTTATAACTGCAATACATACATACACACACCAATTTTGTCCACCTTGTTTCTGTCCAATTTTGAAAATAATCTGCTCTGTTGTAAACCATGTAGTAAGTTATAAACAGTATTTAATCTTTCCACAGTATGCCGATCCAGTGTCAGACTTGCTGGACAAACATGGCACATTTAAAGCCAGGCTTTTCAGAGAATCATGTGTTTATCATAGAGGAAATTATGTTAAGGTATTGTATTGCTAAAATTGATTTCGCATGACATTTTCCATTGCAAAATTGTATTTAGATAAAAAAAAACAAAGTGACGGTGACTGTTGACGAGATTGTATTTGTATGATTTTATACATAGGGGAGTTTGTAAGTAGGGGACTGGACGACTTGTCTTCTGGACGAGATGACCTGATACCGCGAGAAACAGTATTAATAACATTATAATATAGCATTTACTTTTAAATACTTTACCATTAAAATGGCTGTACTTTTAAACAAAAATGTATCTCTGAGCTTGAATAGCCAGTCAGGAAATATTATCAGAAAAAAATGTAAAATCTAATTGTATAGAAAAACTAGTTGTAATAGACATTGTTTTGTTGTCATCATGACAGCATTGTCAGGTCAAAAAATGGCTAACGGGACAAAATTAATGCTATAAATAGCTACGAAAGGCCCAGCAGTTACAAAAGGTTAAATCTTGTGGAAAAAAGTGATTGGCAATAGATTTAATTTGCTGAGCATTAGTATAGCATAAATGAATTGCAGGTACTGCATATACCACAGATCCCAAAATAGCATATGAAATATAGCATAAACTAGCGATTTTTATCAAAAGTTGAGTACTGCGATTGGTTGGTACACTCATGCAAAAGTTAGATTGCCGTGGTATAAATATGAATAAATAAAAGGTGAAACTTGGTGATGTTTTAATAAATTTTGTAGTTGGGAGGATGTGATAATCATGATATAAAATTGTAAAATTTTTCTTTAAAGAATCACCATTTATTATTTTGAAATATCATGTACTTTCAATTGGTGATATAAAATGTGTTGTTTTAATATTATTTTTACATATTATTTAACATTGACCAGTAACTATTAAATTATATTAGCTTATCTTTGACACTGAAGAACACTGAACTGAATGTAAATAAATGTTATGTGCATGGCTCGTTTGTGAAGTACTGGACAACACAATATTTTTCATTACAGCCAAAGTCATTTCCGTATCTGCAATAGTATATTCTTTGAAAGCTTTTAGATACATAGAATCTTCCTTGAGGAAGATATAATCGACCATTGGAGTTGTCCATTGCCAAGGATTGCACGAGCTAGCTCATAACAGAGCTGAAAGACTCATAAAATTAGCCTCCATTGCAGATGTCTTATGTGGTTTGTCAAAAGAAAAGCTCCCACACCAACGTCTGCGTTAACGAGCGACCTTTTCTGTTCTGTGAAGTGGTCATATTGTACTTATTAGCCAATCATAATACACGTTATAAATGTGACCTCTTGTCAACCTCTACCTTGGTTGTATATTTACATTTAAACTGTTGCTTTCTACTCAGAGCATTTGCTCAAAATACAAGCTATTGAACAATAAATATATCTTTTTCTTTTTTGGTATGTATTTCATGAGACTTATCAAAGGTGAGACCACCGTAATTTTATTTAATAAAAGTGATGTTTTAAAACCCAATAATGGAGATTTAATAGTAGCATCAAAATTATTTACAACATAACATACAGCAGCTTTTTAGACAACAATAACAACAAAGACCAAGCACATACATATATCAACTAACCTTGCTTGCAGTTATCACTGAAATGAAGTATTCAAGTGCTCACCTATCCAATACTTGTGCTTGAATAGCATCTCAATTTCAAGCCACTAAGAGTTGACTTTGTTCTGCTTATTTGAACCCCGTACATGTACCCCCTGGAGGACTTCAAATAAGACATGTTAAAGCGAACATGAGCTAATTTGTAGAACCAACAGCACACATGAACAACATGAAAAACCAAGGACAGATTTAAAAAGTTTTTTCAAGTTATTTTGTTCTCGCTATTCTTATTAAATTCATTAATAATTCATGAACCTGGAATTTGCCATACAAATTAAATCACTAGCGTGAAGGCAGTCTGTTGTTCTTCCTGATCAATTACATATAAATAGCTTGTTCTTTTTTTAAATCCTCATACAGACCTCCTTCTTATATTGTATATAGTACGTAATATTATTTAAGTATTTTAAAATTAGTAGGTGTAGGCGTTACTAAGTGTTAGTGTGAATTACAGGTTAGGGAGTGAGGCTGTTACTTAATACTGCCAGGTCAAGGTTGCATGTAGCCCTGGAGGTCTTAAAAAAACACCTGTCCAAGGGTCTATGAGCTGTTAATGTCTGTGAACCCAATATCCGAGCATGTAAAACAAAGACATTAGTTCAAGTTTTATTTTTCTCTATTCATACTAGTTAAGTTTAAAACAATCCAGCAATTAAGCATGGCTGCAAGTTGTAGTGTAGTTGAGAACTCACTTTTAGCCTTTGCATACATGTACGCTACTGTTTTGTGTTTTGTTGAAGTGTTTCGCCTGTGCAACAATTAAGGTTTTTTCATGGCCTCAAGTACATTATGTATCATGTAATGTAATCTTTAATATTTATCATATGTAAACTGGTTTTACAAGCATGAGTTTAATTAGTAGTTAGTATGTATTAGTGTAAGCCTATCACCGAGGATGGTTGTTACCTGCGTCCTCAGTCGTTCTTTTACGTCCCACCGATATTGGTTAATGTGAAGTGTGGTGAGACGGGACCTCCAGTTTATCATCCTTATCCGAGAAGACGCGAAGCCTAACAATTATAAATTGAAGAACATTCTCAATTATTTAAAAACCCTGAGTGATGGTCTGGCTGAGGCTTGAACCTGCAGCCTCCCGGTTAACAGCCAACGCTCTCCCAACTGAGCTAACCTGTTAATCAGTGTACACTTCGTATCGTGTGAGCTGATTTTGTATGAAGGGTGCCCCTCATTCAGTAAGATCTCCATATCCCTGTCCACTATAAATTATATATGACAGACTGTGTTATATTGCAGGCAATATGAAATATTTTTTTCAATTAGCAAATTAAATGATTAATAAATTGTTAGTTGGCAATGGGTGAATCAATTCATAATGAATATATTTTGATTTAATTTTCAGGACTTGAGTAAATTAGGAAGAGATCTAAAACAGTGTTTAATTATCGACAATTCACCTGCCTCATACAGTTTTCATCCAGAAAATGCTGTAAGTATGGTATTATTTATTGCAAAGCCAATGACATGACAGATTTTGTTGCTATGAGAGCAAAACCATATCTGAGAGCGATAAGCTAAAACTAGTAAAATACTATTGTTGGCTGGGTTGGTGTTTCTATAAAAACAATTTTTAAAGATATTTGTAATTTGCACAAAGTAAAAACATAATAGCAAAACTAATTTGTTTAGATATTAGTCCTCTTTTGGAGTAATTATAAAAGCAGTAATATACAAAGCCTACTTTTCATCCTTAAGCAACATTTTCACCCTGTTGCTTACCTGCTATGACAATTAAAGGCCAAAAATAAACCAGCACTAATAACTCAGCTAAATAATATTGTTTACCATATTTTGGTAATGTGCATGCAGGTGAACTTCTTCCCATGGAACCTGCCCAATATAAGTTTTATTATTATTATTATTATAAGTGAGCACCTTGGATTCTTTTGTCTTCCATGGGATGTACAATCCAAAATTTCCCTCTGGAAACTTAGAAGACAAAGAAATCCTTTGTTATTTTCCCTGTATTCAATGTATGCTAGAGAGACATTTAGAAGATGGCAATTAAATCATTTCATTGTTGTCTAACTTTCCCTCATGTCTCTGGAAGACAATGCCTTTTCTTCCTCTCTCATACTCACTAGAGCAAAACATGTTCTACATATAAAATTGCTACACACTTTCCATGTGGGATGTATTTCTCCAATCTTGTAGATCGTGTTTCGCAAATATGTGCATGTTTGAACATAAAATAAATTGAAAATGGCAACTGAAAACTCAGGTGTTTTTTTCTCTTTTTTTTTTCTTCTTCTTTCTATATATGTTTTTTGTCTCTTTTTTTGCATTGTCTTAGCTTCCCTCTTCTACAGTACAAAAAAGAATATCTTTCTTCAGGTTAACAAGTTCTACAGCTTTATTGCACTGATCATATACATATGTACATATGTATAAGACATTTTTTGCAAATTTATGAGAATTAATTTAGCTCAACACAAACAAATGTTTGGTAGCCATAATATGCAAATAGTTTAAATGATTTTGTTGTTCATGAGGCTTGAATGCCTTCAAACCTGCACAACAGAAACCAAATATTTTTTCCTTATTTCCTTGGCAATCATGGTATTCCAAAGTAATACCCATGATGTCACTTCGGAAATTAGATATTAGATTTTTCTGAATACCTCTGGAAAAATTTGTTAAAATACATGTACTCTGGCTGCACCCTTGGGACTTCAACAAAATTTCCCTCGCCATCGGGGTAAATTTGATCACTAATTTCCCTCTTGCCATGCTATTACTTATAAGTATTTCATGGACCTGACAAAATGTATAAACCACTCCAAAGTGGTATTACGGCATCTACTATGGATCTACTGCATCTACTATGAACCTGACAAAATGAATAAACCACTCCAATGTGGTATTACGACATCTACTATTGATGTTAATGATGTACTTACAATGGTGGTCAAACCAATGCTGTAGGGATAATTTGAGCCAAACTATAAATCAAATGAATATGAATAGGCTCTTTGCAGGACACTGCCACATGACCAAAGAAAATATTTCAAAAAAGCTTAAAATGAATATCTGATTATGAATGAATATGCTAATGCCAACACGTCTCCCTGAACGTCTGAACTTGATCACTTCAAAACTAGAGCTGTGAGAATGTTGTTAAATTGTCAAAAATAATAAGGATTGTATGACTGACCATTCAGTTATGCAATCTCTAGTAATTGTTTGCGCTTTTAAAAAATTCCCACATCTTTAGTTTTAAAGAAAATAAGTTTAAATTTTCAGGTGCTGCTTGCCTTTGCATGATCTTTTGAAATCTGGTATTCACTTGATTGAAAAGCTTAATATTATCTGACACTTTTCGTCTGATCATGATTATACAAACTGGAATGAATAGTTAAATTCTCAAAAAATGTTATTGTTTCTTGTTAGGTTCCTGTTGTATCTTGGTTTGATGATCCTAATGACACAGAATTGCTTCATCTTATACCGTTCTTTGAAGCCCTTCAAGATACTGAAGATGTCTGTGCTTACTTACGAACAGTCAGCTCATACCGGAATCACAACCACAATGATATCAGTTAGTCATCAAATATTAAATGAACCCACTTACTTCTCATAGAGGCAAGGTTTTTCCATACCATTGATTGGAAGAAAATCCTTTTATTTTTATATACTAGAAATGAGCTATTTTATTACAAATGTTCAGAGAGTAATTTAAAATTAATATTATACATTTCGTATTGAATGAATGAATGGACCGGTCCAATTTTAAATGGTTCCTGAATCTATAAATAAGAAAAGAAGTATATTTTACTATGCACAACACAAAATTGTTAGATGTGTAAAAAAGCCATTTTGCTGACAGTGTTATACTGATAATAGTTATATGCCTACAATGAAGCAAAGAGCACCAGTAACACCTGAAATGTTTTGACCTATCTGAAGTAAGTTCAGGATGTTATAGCTATTTCAATAATGTTGTTATCACTAAAAGACAGTAATAGGTTATTTCAAGACTGCTAGGAACTATGGGTATAAATATTGCCGTCATAATTATTGCACCAGTTAACAAGAAATTCATGCCATTTAGTCATGACTTGATTTGATTTCTGTTCGTTCCATGGTTTAATAGATCAATTTTCATCTGTTTGATTGTCCAAGACTTCTACATTCTGTCATGACTTTTACCCATCATTCCTAGTGGTCTTGGAATGACCTATTGCCTTTTGGGTAATGGCAATGTTATTTGAAATTGCTATGCTGCAATATAAACATTGCACCTTGCTCTTTCAAAGTTTAGGGTGTTTTTTAGTTTCATTGTACGTGCAATATTTGTAAACAATTCAAGCACATATAGGTGAATCTTGGATTTTACTAATTATTACAATATTCTCATAGTCACAATCTGGTGACAAAGAGAGTAAAATTGTGTCATGTTTCTGAGAAACAGGCCAAAAAAATCATTCAGCACTTACAACATAAGCACAAGCAACAAAGACTTGGTAATATGCAGCTCATTATTAACAGATGTTTCTCACTCTTAATATTGATGAATGTTTAGCCTGAGTTCTAGACTGTTTTTTTTCCTCCTGTATTCAAGAGAAAAATCAGTTTGTAAGGTAAGAAAGTGAAATATGATTCCCTTCAGCCTGCACATGTTCCTTGTTGTACTAGTGCTTATGCCGCAAGTGTCCATTAGAATGAAGTAAAGTCATTTCAAAATCTCAAACATTGTATAAATACTAAAACACTTCAGGATATATCCACAATGCATTTTAAAAACACATAATGCTATTTGGAATTCCCAGATCAACCTTTTGAAAACTGTGGTTGCTAATTGAACAGCAGACTGGTATCTGACATTATCAATGACATCATTTTTTTAAATCCTTTCACTCGATAGAAAAGCCTCATTGATATTTTTTCACATGTTTTTAAAGGTCATTGTAGTTAAACAACAACAAAATGACAGGCAAATCCAATGAGCAATTTATTTGATATGTTTATTAGTGGCAAGCCTTATCTGGCCTGAGAAATTCAACAATTGTCTTACCACAGGCTATACTTTGAAGTACAAAATAAGACATTGCATGCTTTTCTAAACATTGAAAACCTGTACCACTACACTGTTTCCTAAATTCAAAAGTACAATACATGTTCTCAAGAGGTAGCATGAGCAGCTTACCACTGGTCTCCCTTGCTTGTTTGTCACATCACAAGCATAGTTCTGGGTGACGTATGTGATGTTTGCAAAGGCGATTAGCCTACAGGCTGTATTTAGTGCAAAATATATTGAAGCTTGTCCTACATAACAAATATAAACCATTCTTGGATAAAATTCTAAGGGTGCTAAATAAAAGCAACTTTAGTATTTTACCATCTAGTATTTTACAAACTTTTATCTGCCACTGTCTTCAAATAAGTTGACCATCATTATTATTTTTTTTTTTTTATTTTTTTTTTTTGAAATTTAACTTTTATGATCAAATATTTTGTTAAAGAATTGATCTTTTATATTCTCACTTGTGTATATATACATATTATACATATTTTTGAATACACGTTTTGTAATTGCATGTTTTTTAATGAGAGATCTGCTGTCGATTGTCGGTAATTGTTGATAGTAATTTTTGATGGTCTTAGGAGGGTTGATTATCATTACATGATGGCATATTTTGAAGGAGACACTAAAAACGTGTAACCAGTGATAATATATTTGGATATTTCTATGTGTAGATTTTAGCCAATCATCATGTTCATATCTCGATTGGTGATTGGTTAAAAGGTAGAGGTAGAAGTATCTAGCATTGTACTATTTTATTAGTTGCCAGTAGAGTGCAAACACTAGAAGTGGTCACACAAATACCACTAAAAACATGATTACGACTTCAATTAAAAGTCGAAATATTGTTGAAACAACGCCTCGTTTCTTAATCCAAAACTTGGATTGAACGATGTTGTCCATACTCGGACTAACTGTCATACTAATGTATATGAAACTAAACAGTGATAGTTATTGCAGACATTTAGTGTTTGCACTCTACTGGGGCATCATTTGACACTTCCTATGTCTTTGGTTATATTTTTAATGAGCAAAGGAAACCAAAGTGAAGAGATAAGGGAGGTGCCACGCTCCAGTGCTATTATATTGTATAATTATGTATAATGCATTTGTCAATTGAAACCACGACCCTGCGGGGAGTACAACCCTCACTGACACCATTATAATTTTGTACTTTGAAGCCATCTAATGACTGTCTTACTGTATATGTGTCGTTATTTTTGTTGTTTTTATTCATGTCGACAATTTGAGCGGAAATTAGACTTAATTGATATTTCTTGATTTACAAAAAAAATAAAATCATTTTGAAGTTTATTCTTGTGCTATCAATAGTGTATTAAATCTAAAACGTTTCCTGCATGCTTGACATTCTTCTCTCCCGTCTACACGAGATAACCATCCCTTAAATGTCTTTCTCTGTTGATACCTTTACCATCACAGGGGCGGCGGAACAGTAACAGCCGGGGGGCACTATAATACACGCTCCCATCCCTAGAGCCCAGTCATCTCGCATTTCCTTACGACACAGGAAAACAGCTGCACCCAAGCCGGTTTATATTATGGGTGGCACGCAGCATCTAATTTGAAAACTTTACAAACCGGAAAATCACAAAACAATTTCTTTTTTAACTGCGTAAACTAATGCATTAATATGTTTTAACCAATATTTTGTGAATACTTTGTGGGGGGTCCGTTCAAACCCCCCCCCCCCCCCCCCCTTCCCGGTTCCGCCACCCCTGCATCATGCTTCGCTGTCTTTCTAAATTTAATTTGTTATCTCGTAATTCTTTTAAAGAAAGTCTAAGAATAGAGGATACGTAATGGTCGAATGGTGACACCAAGACCAAATGGGATCATGGGATCATGGCAAATGATTTGAAGCTTTTATCTATCAAAATAGATTTCTGCAGACCATGTACAAACCACCCATGGATTTTTTATTTAACCAGCGTCATTTATTTGCTTATATTGCTGCTTATTTCTAATGCCTTTCAGTTGAGCTATATCGCCTATGGTATATCGGTGTTCTCTAATTTATTATGGCAGTATATACGTCTGGATGCCCAGGAAAAGGAACCGCTTTGGTTGGGCGGTGTAACACGTGACCAACCATAGCATCAACTAAAAGCTATAAATATATAAATTACAAAACAATTAAATTGCCTATAAAAAAAATAGTTAAATTGAGTGTAAAGCTAAAAATCTTTAAATATACGCAACTAAAAATAATAAAGAAGACTGTCTTGTAATGTTCAATAAATCATCTCAAAGGTCATAAACTGTTCATAAGTCAATAACCTGATAATTTTTAAAGTATATATCTAAAAACCTGTCTAAAATGTTCTAAAAGTATCTAGCAGTTCAGCTTTAAATGTCAAGTAATGTGTAATGAGCTAGTCAAAATTGATTTCTGCATTTGTCGCATGATGGTTTCGAACTTGTCACCCACAAGCTCTTTCACTTTTTGCTCGACCTCTTTAGAACAACCTTGCGAGAGCATCTATGATGATGTTATACTGTGTAACCTTGCACTCTGGGTATCTGTTAGCTAGTTGTAGTCGTAGGCTGACTGTATTTAGTTGTCTTCTCGATATCTTTGCCTTCTCTGTTTTCCTGACATGGACAACTCATCTCTAGTACTTTAACTTGCTTGTTCCTGTGATCGATAATGGTGGCATCACTTCTGTTGTTTCAGCATATAAAGGAACATCCCAGTAGGCAACCGCATGCTCGTTCTCATACTTTGATTTCAATGCATCTCCCTACTTCGTTTCCATTCACACTTTCATATCTTTTGGAATTGCTTCTCTGTTGACTATCCACCTTTTGATTTGATTTTCATTATGTGATTCTTCAAGATTTTTGCGCTGAATTTGGTTTATTCACGTTTTGTTTGCTCTTTCATTTTCTGCAATTTTCCTTTTTCAATTCTTCTAACTCACACACTCAAGAGTGCTAACCGTCATTATTTGGTGTTTTTTGCTCCCGTCAATCAAAACGCCCATTGCAACCCGAATGAAAACTAACTAATCATGATTCGTCACGATTAAGTTGGTACAAACGTCAGTATGAGTAGTTCTGTTAAGACGAAGTTTGAAAGCAGTTTGGTGAAGCTCGGAGTTTTGATTGAGTGGAGCAAAAGCATCAAATGACGATAAATGTTGGAGTAATTGAGTTCGAAGCAAAACGCGGAAAACCACAGTAACGTAATTTAATTACCGCTTTCTAATTTTTCAAGCAATAAACTGAAATGGCCGTCTGGAGCTTGTATAGGATCCTGTATGTATTTGCTTGTTTAGTTCATTTATTTGTTTGCCGTTTGCATGCTTGCTTGTTTGTTTGTTCTTTTGGCCTGTTCGTCGGACCTGAAAAGGCGCAAGAGCTGGACTTAACCCTTAGATTTGTTCTCTTGCATCCTCCAAATTATAGCTCAACTTTTCTTATCTATGCACTTGTTGATGTTATTACGGAAATAAAACCTTTGAACCTTTGAGATATAGAAAGAGCGCTCTGACGAGCCCTTAGCCTGACTACACGTATTGGTCAGTTGCACATATATAACTGAAGTAACTTTGGTTTTAAGGTGCGTATATTGATTTTATGTTGTTTTTTACAAACCGACAACTTGGAATGATTTGGGGGAAGTGTTTTCTTTAGGGTGTATTCCACCTTGTTGGTGATGTGCATGGAGCAACTGTCATTTGTCTTTTTCAAAAGTTAAAATTAAGATACATGTAAATAGTTCCACGAGGTTCCAAGCAAAATTGCCATTAATTATCACATTAGAATCACACCAAAAACATTGTTTGTTGCATGTTTAAGACCTGCATTTAAAACCCATTTGGCACAACGACAGAACAGTTATTTGTTGGATGTAAAAGAACACCAGAGGAGGTAAAAAACTAACAATAGTCTATCTTTTGTTCACCAAACCATTCCTAACTAATTAAATGATACAACTCACTGATGGAATCACATAGTAATTATTGGCGAAGAACAATAATTCATTAATTAGTTTGAATAAGATAAGGTACAGAATTTTAGATTAAGTTGACTGACTAGAGTAGCCTTTCAGTTATTTCAGTCATATGTACCCAATACAAGTTTGAATTTAACAAGTTTGAATTTAACAGGTATATAATTGTAAATAATCAAAAAGAGGTACAAAATAAAACTTTGTCATAAACTTTGTCATGCATATATATTTGATTTGCATGGATGTATTTTTGCGATGCACTTCCCGAGCTAGTTTGCAATTCTCTTGGAATTACCTGTACGTCTGGTGATGCTATCTATATCTCAACTCCGCAACCTATATTTTTAAAAGTATCTTTTGTTAACTCTTTCTTTGATACTTGCTAGCATAGAATACAACACCAAAATAAATACCATAAAAAGATTCAATCGTATGGACTGAGAAAAACAAATCTGCTGGACTATCTATAATTATAGGTGCTCAGACCGCCATTCTCGAAGTTCGGCCTTTTCTATCAGTATGTGATATATAGCAAGGATTGCACGACTTTAAGCAGACATCGTCAGTGACATCGACCTATGAACACTCATATCTACATAATAAAAAGAGAAAAACAATACAAATGCTTCAGTTTTTGTCTGCTTTCTGAGAGTATTTAATCAAAACAACGCCATTTTGACATTGTCTTTATTTGAATTGTTGCTAGATTAGATAAATGTAGAATTACCGGCAACCATGAATAAAACATACTCTCATTTGTAATCTAACCAACGAAATGAAGGGCGTTGTGGAGCTCAGTGACATTTAGTTCATAGCTCCATTGTTTGACCCTCAGTTAATAATTGTACATGTAGAGTTGTTTTTAGTCCGAAAACGGACGTTTCTGGTGACCAATGTTCTCGAAGAGAAAGTATTTTTAATTCGTGAAAAAAAATAAACGATGGCCTTTCGCATTTAGTTTTGATGGTTTCTGATGCTTTTGAACTGACACTGATCAATGTCCTGATATCATTTGGTACCAAAGAATACGAAAGTCTGTAATATATCCCTGATACAATATGAGCGGGAGCTCTGTATGAGGATTTAAAACTGCAAGCTACCTCATACAGATCTGACACGAATATTGTATATTACTTATCAAATTTCTAGATTAATGCTGCTATTTTAGATTTAAACTTTTGAAATCATGTAGATTTAATTTGGTCGAGATATTTCAAGCTAAATCTTGGACAAATTAGGAAATCTGTATCAGTATTTACAGATGCGTTTATGGTAGTGATTTTGCATTGTTCTCGTATTGTTCTACATCATGTATTATTAATGAATTTGATAAATACAAATACATGCTACCTTCTATCATATGGTATTGAAATAAAACAGATCAACATGAAATTCACAACATCGTGCTTATGCTTGCTAACTCGCGAGCAGTTGAACTGATTACCATCTCTTGCCCCTTTCAGTTACAGGCCAAGCTATCATCGCGATTATCTCACTTCATGACCTCCATATTTTGTAATGTGTCCTAATTTTTTTTATTTGTATCAATCAAGGATTATTTTTCACATTATTTTTAAACAAGGACAGACCGACTATGCTTAGTCTTTCCCAAAGAAAAAACGACACAAACAAATTAATAAAACTTAAAAACAAACAAGCAAATACACGCAAACAAATACCGACACCAAAGAACTCCAAACAAAAAAACAAAAACAAAAAAACAAACACAAAAGCAAACGTAAACAAGTATAAAAAACAAGCAAACAAACAAGTAAAACAAGCCAATTTCAGTTTCGATATAACTCTGGATTTATTTATTTGCGACAACTTGAACTGTACATTTTTCATGATCGTTTTGAAGTTTGTAGTCCGACTGACTATGACAACTACATCAATTAACATCATGTACTATACATTGATAACTAGTATTCATTGATATATAAGATGTAGGTTGTTAGAATACGGGAGGTAGTAAGGAAAATTTCGGAATGATGAAGTTAAATCGGCTTCTTTAGCCTTACTGTCCCAAATATTATTAATGCCATTGTTGTAATGGGTAGTGCTGATTGGCATTTGAAGTGTACTTTCAACGACATCTCTTCTTCGAAATTTGAGGTCACTTTCTTCGTAGCTTCGTACGAGTTGGTTGTTCACTTTTCTTCTGCATTTGTATCTGTAGTTTTGAAACCATGTTTTAACTTGCTTTGGAGACAAATTCAACGAATCAGCAAGATTCTTTCTTCCTTCAGGAGATAGATATTTGTGTCTTGCAAAGACGCTTTTTAGGATGTGAATCTGGCTTTCGTTGAATAGAACTCTTTGGCGTCTTTTTCGATTAACTTCTTCAAACGTTGTTGAATTACTGTCGGGTTGTTCTGTAGAATGAAACAAGATGAATTTAATAACTGACTAGCAAACTGTGAATCAGACAGCTGTTGCTGTTAGAGTTACTCTTTAGTAATTCTTTAATTAGTTTTAATTAGAAAGACGGCGTTCAGTTAAGGAATGTGAAGCCACGGTGACCGGTTAAAACTGTGACACAGTCTAGTTTTTTAACATATGCAATTTTAAAAACTGCCCCATCCAACGAAAGTCAGCTTGACTAAACTTAAGCAACTAATTTGACGTGAAAAACATGAAGCAAAAATATTGTAAAAGACCAAGCAAGAGTTCATGAGAGAAGAATGATATTCTTGTCCAAACATTGCGTGATATATGATAAACTCTCATTTTCTTGTTGTTTTCTAGTCAGTTCAGTCAGTTATGTTGAATAGTTGCTATCTTTATGCTCAGTCTTTATTGCTATTGTATGGGCTTGAACGAGAACATTAGGCCGAGAGGAGTTTCTTTTATTTTAAGGGTGTAGAAAATAGGTGTGACACCCTACCTCTAATTTCATCATCATCACAGAATTGAATGGTTTCTTCATCAATGTCTTGGTTCTGCTGCTGATCTCGTATCTGTGTTGTCCTTTCTTGATGATTGGGACAACTTTTTTCTAAAGTTTTATCCAAGCCTAGAAGGCTTTCCACGGAGAATGGATGGCTGATTTTTGTTCCACTCATAATAAGTGAAAATTAAGAACGTTGTCCTTCTTAAGTTAAGAGCGATAGCAAACAGTTTGAAAACTGTACTTGACTGACCAACTTGGACAGCAAACACTGGAGATGATTACTAAGGACTGTTGAGCAATGCTCTTATATTGACTTGATGATAGTGTAAATCGCCTTTTATCAGGAGTTCGTATGATTGGTTAAGCTGGGTTAACTTGTTTTACTGGTGGAATCAAGCTCACACGTGTGCAGTGGGAACCTGCCAACACTAATATCACAATTCGGCTAACTTGAAAAAAAACCCTCAACTTTTTCAAAAAGATGTTTATGCAAAATACTGTAACAGCTCATATCTATATTGTGATTTATATTTATGAAATCAGTGGGTTTGGAATTGACAGGGATAATGACAATTTATTTAATTTATAATCATATATTTTTTTTTAATGAAAGTAACCATTGTAGTCACTAGACATAATAGATGAGTTCAAGCTAAGTAACGCGAGCATTTATAGAAAAATGGTGGTGTAATGTTCTCTGTCTAGTTGGCCAATAACCGGCTTGAATACAAAAGACTCGCTCACCTCAACCAGTCTTTTTCAGCAGAAACTGTATTGCTATTCAACGAACAGCATGAAACCGTAAAGCCTTTGTAATTGCTTGCACTAACTGTTAATAATCTAGCCATTGTAACAATAAACATATTGTGGATTACAATTATTAGTTTACTGCTAAAACAACATGTTTCTCAGTCCTAGTTTGATAACTTTTGTTACGAAGTACTTAACAACAAACGCACAGCTTTCTCCGTTTTCAACAATCACTTCTAAGGGCGGAAGGTCTCGTTATAAAGCAATTATGTCTAACCTGCTACTTTCCCGTCATTTTCCGTAACTGAAGCTAAAGGCGCAACAAATGGACAAATAAGTAGGTTTTAATCCAGTTCATTATAAAATCTTATCTACAAAGAAAAGGATTTCAAAGATGGTTAGTTTTGACGATGCGGTGCATGTAGCCGGCACTTTATGTTGTGTTAACAAAGAACACACTTCTGGTGTATTTACAAATATTCCAGAACAACAAGCTCTAACGAAACGTCAACAAAGTTAATTGTCAGAGGAAACAAGATAATCGACATACCAGTAGCTATCGGTGAATACCATGCTGGGTTTGGAGCCGATGCATCTCTTTGTTAAACAAAATATCTCTAGGTAGAGCTACTGTTTCATGCAAAAGAATTCACGTACTATGGTTTTTTAAACCTTCTCAACGGCTTTCTTTCTGCTCGAACAAAGACCAATTTTTTAACGTTATTGGTAAAAAGAAATAATCTCTACGTAATCTTTACCGATATGTGGTTTTATTTAAAGCTGGCAATAATTTCAATTGATGGGACCTTTCAAACAGGTAGTCTATTGTTTGATAGACCTGCAAATTTCGTTAGTTCGATTCATTAACCACAGAAACAAATTATTTGGAACAATCGTGTTCTAAATAAACTAACTATGCGTTAAAACACAACTTAAAAAATTTAAAAGTTATCGGATCATTTCAGAAGTGATGATTTAAGTTGTTCTGATCATATTGGAAATTGTCTCTGATTTTCCATGCTTTTTTTCACGTTTTTTAACCAATTTATTCCGTAGCACGTGCACTGTTTAGTAAAAGCAGGTTGAATTGTTTATTTAGACTATCACTTATTGCTCTAGTTTTAAGCTCTCATAAATTCTTCTTTCACCATGAAGCACTTGTTTACACGTCTTTTGTATATCACATCATGATAAAATAAAAATAAAAACACATAAGTTTCACTGTTGTTAATTCAAACAGAACGACGCAGTCCGATTGCTGATGAATCGATACCATTTACTTGTGTGGATAACTCATTAGATGAATATGTGACACAAATTATGATCCAATTAAACATGGTTAAGAAAAACCAGCAAAAACTTTGATTTAAAGGAAGAAGTCGTATAAAGTGCTTTAAATATAAAATAGTCTTTGCCGAGACTAGCTTTAGGGCCCATTAATCCTGTTAGCCATAACATTTTTTGATAAAGTACAAACCCGTGCTAAATGAAAGACATGTGCCATGCGATTACGATATATTATAGTGCTTATTAGTATATTAACTATGGATATATAGCTAGCGATATTGTTTGAGTAAAAACAGAGCTAAGGAATTTATCTCTATTCTCTGACTATTACTGATAGAATGGATTTGTAAAGCCAATTATACATTGCACAGAAACACGTGTATTTGTCTTGCACCGTAACAGTGTTACAACCTGCATCAGACTAACACAAGTAAGGAGAAGTCATATAACCCAATGAAGGCAATGAATTGCAATTTAAATCGGTTCAAGCTCATATGATTTATGCAGTTTAGACAAGACCAGTTCATTGCAACACAACGCTATATATACTGGTTTACCTACTTAATGATACGGTGTAATACCGTTACATGAGTTGAGTTCAAATCACATTGAAATGTTCATGCATATTATCACTTTAACGAATAGGCGAAATCCATGCACTGTATAGCACGATTAAAGAAGCATAACCATGAATAACATCAGTGTTATAATATTGTAACTGCATGTAATTGCGTCTAAATACTCGATGGCAATGTTAAGGATTACTTTGCGCAACGCCTCGCCCACAATAACGGGGATAAATTTGAAAGGCAACTTTATGCACTCGCATGAATCTGATCGAAACAATATATGCAGTCTATATTTTGTTTTATAAGAACATTTTGTTACGATACCAGTGTAAAAGTTCTAGTTGGGCAACATCTTTTTTAGTAGGCGCACCCTAATAGCTATGTTTTCTAGTATATCTTTACACTGCGTTTAGTTTGATAAGACAACACCAGCCACCTTTATTTAGTTCGATGTTTTTCTGTGTGGTTTGTTTTTGTTTTTGTTTTCTCCTGGCGTTATGGCGCATTTTCTTGTAATATAACTAGCACAGAGTATCATTGTTACATGGCGTACGTCTTCAGTTGTACAAGTGGCATTCGGCCTTTTGTAATTACCACGAACAACAGCTTGTTAATGTGGCATTTCATTGTGCTCATTGTGATTATTAGATATAAAAGAACATACAAATTGGTTAGGCCTTTGTGCATATAGCTCAATCAACCCTCTGAAATGTTTTAAGCTTGAAAAGGTAATTCGGCTTTTACACAGTAACCAGAATGGGCTGTTTTAGGATTAGCTAATTATAGAGCTTCTGTAATTAGAGCGACAAGTCCTCCTATTTGATTCATTTTGCATTCTTTCCAACATGTGAAGCTCAATGTACTCGATTTTATGACATTTTGAAATCTATAAGAAGAAACATTCGCATGCCGAGCAACGAAAAGAACTGATCTCTAGAAAAAGGATGGATAAAAAGAAGCTTCACCTGATTACGTTTTTCTTCTTTTATACAATAGAAAATATTTCTGTCAAAGAAACAAGGATAACATTGTTGACAGTTAGTTGGAACAGTTAGTTCCTCTGTTCGAGAAATTATCCAAGTTTGATTTCGGCTTGTATTCAGATACTCTAGTTAAAAGTAGCTTTGATTTCGAGAGTTTTTTCTACTCTGTACATAAAGCTCCGTAATAGCTTGATATTTGGTCTAACGTTCTCACGTGACTTGCATCATTGAAAGAAATGACTATGAGTCTTTCGACTCGCTGAATAGTCGCCGTATTGATGGAAAGAGTAGGGTAAAGTGTGCATCATCTCACTCCAATTAAGAAAAAAAGACTGATTATACCGTCGTAAATGTGACGTTTGTCCAGTTTAGTTTTTCTTTCTTGTCTTCATTCTCGGGTTGAATAATGATTATACGATTATTTGCCAGTGCACGTTGTTTGGCTAGGCTAGTATTTTTTGAGAATCCCCTAGAAACTCATATATATTGAAAACTCAAACCGACTGAATTGCACGTGATTGTGGATTCGCCATAACTGAAATAGTTAATAGTGCCACTCGTTTTCCTAAAATTTGTGGAGATCGTTTAGCTCCATCATTCTGCGAAAGCTGATCATGAAGCACAGTTCTTGTCAATAAGCGATAAAAGGAGTGATTATTAACTAATGATTACTGATCGCTATTTATAATGATGAATAATAAGAACAAACCGGACGACTGTCTGGGCTTAACTATGGTAAACTTTTTATAACATACACAATTTTTCGATTTCCGCTACAAAACAATCTTGTTACAAGTATTTAGTTTCGGTTCATATATTCGTAAGAGCAGAACGTGCATGTGCTGGTATGTATATATATATGTATATATTCTGAAGAAATAAGTGCCGTTTAAAAAGAACCACACTCTGTGCTTTTGTTTGATTGGTTGATGCAAATATTGGTCACCCTGCAATAAAGACTATATCGACACGAAACAACCACTCAAGCAAATCTAAAATAGCTTTTCTTTCTGGTGACACTAGCTTGAAGCTTAAAATCACGTACTCAGTAACGAACTACTGAACGTGCTGAACTTATTTTCCTACTATTATAAAATGTTTCATCTTGTTGGCGCCTATAGTTTCTCAACAATCAAGAATAGCGTTCAAGACAACGCAAACCGGTACTAATGTGCTTTTAAAAGGTTTTTTACTCTTTTCAAAATGAGCAGGTTTTGGAGCACTCATGGGGGCATTTTCATTCTTTCATCGCTTGACGCAGACATCTCAGGCATCTTTGCACAGGCCACCTGCAATCTTCAATGATGCATATGCAACAGTTTTGCTGCTCTCATATATGTTATTTATTAACATGGGCTACAATTAGTTGCAAAATGAAAATGGGTCATATATACGTTGATTTATAACCATTTTGTTTTTCATGTTTCGTGTTTTTCAGGGTCCTCCCCCTAACAATGTTGAGAATATCTGTGCTGATTTTGGCTTGAAAACTCTTTCAAACAACAATGCATGTTTTTGGGAAAGAAGGTTTAGGTCGGATGATGTTGAAAACAGAAGACTGAAAAATGGCCAATAACATAACTTAAGTCATCGAAAATTACTGCAATGCTTAACAATTTTACAATTGAGTGTAGGTATGAATCAAATCACCGATTTCCAGTCCCTTAATCAACCATCTAACATCAACCTATTAAATGGCAGTTGGGTGGTATATATATCATTGGTTGCAAACGTAAATAAACACGCAGAACTGAATAAAAAAATATGTATATATATGATAGAAAAAAATAGTCGTCGGTGAGAGAGCCGTGTGACGGTTGCCGAATGTCGATTGTTCACAGTTAGAACCAATTAAAAAGTGAACTCCAAAGTGCGGTAATTAAACTATTACAAAATAACGATAGTTCAAAAAAGTGTGTTAGCATTTGAATTGTGACTGTATATTTTGTTGCATTTACCAAGACATCAGTTTTAGTAGAGCAATGCACATTTGGCATTCTCTACGACAAAGCTTTTTTGAATGTCGTTGTCGATCACAATTTCCATTTATTCACCATCGATCCATCCATCCGTTTCGTTTCATCATATCAGATTCGTCTCTAATAATTTTTACTTTTGAAGCATATTTTGTATGAAAGCAAGTCCACTTTTCGACTAAATGTACTTTACGAAGAATTGTAAGTCCAATGGAACTGATTTTCGTTAGTGTGACACTAACGCATGGTTTCCACATAATCGTTACGGACAATCGCTGGGATGGATACGATCGCCAAACTAAATTAAAAGTGCTCTAAATCGCTGGGATCACTCAAATTCTGTACTGAGCGATCGAGTTGAACGATCACAGCGATCGAGCCCATCTAAACATATCTAAAAGCTATAGTTTTTATTTTATATCAGCGATCCTATAGTCTCTTAGCGATCATATGGAAACCAGGTCTAACAAAGAAAATGAAATAGATTCGATATCCAGATTTATCTTCATTTATAAAAACACAGTAGTGGGGTAAGAAAACGCTTTTATTATCATTATCAGATGATTACAAATCTAAAAAAAAACAACGCAAACAAGTTTATTTCTTGGAAAAAAATATTTATTTCTCCAGCTGTTCAACGGAAAAAAAGCCTAAGGAATTGAGATTTAGTCAGATACTCCAACCTAGCTTCTCCAAATCTCAATTCCTCAAATTTTTTTTGTCCATTTATCACTAACACATCTTTATTGTATTTGTATCAATCACTTTTCGCAGAATACCGCTGCTACAAGTTTTTTGTTGCTGTTCCTCGACTGTGGCTCGACCGTGGCATAGTCATTTAATTAATGAGATTTCATAAGACAATACTATTAACGCCATCGATCTAGCGAGAACACTGAACCGTCTATTTTTAACATGAGATAAAATTAAACTAGTAAGGTACTTGCCTGTGTGGGCTGCGTCGATGTTTCTATATATTCTACAACTATTTTTAACATGATTGTGCAATATGTGTTTAAAATAGTCAAATATAGTAATTTTAATTGTTTCTAAAAGTAGAACTCTAGGACGCAAGTGTTTTAGAAAGACAATAGGTGTGACGCCACGACCAGTCAAAATCCTGCTGTTTGCCACGAGAACTGAATATGATAAAAAAGATCAGGCTTGAACCGACTGAGGACTTGTTCACTATACAATCCTCATGATATTGTGTCAACGAACGGCTCAGGGAGAACAAGTAAAAGCCCTGTACAATTATCTATTTTTTCAAAACTATAGGATGCTTTAATCAAAATGTGCTTGAATCAAAATATTAACCTCATAACATGAGAGAGCACACAAAATATGTAAGACTGTGAGGTTTTGTTGCTTTTGGATGAATACTATCCAATTTGCAGACATCTGAAAATGGCTAAAATAACAAAGAAATGTATGTGTGGAGGATTGGATACGCTGTCTCTCCAACTATAAATTTCTTTGTAATTTTTCCATTATACAAATAGTCTCCAATTTAATAATATTTGTCCAAAAGCAACAAAACTTACATATTATCTTACAGATTTTTGAAGACACACAATTCAGACATTTCAAATTCAGAATTTGAATTCAGAATTTGAATAGAAGAGTAGAGATTTGAATAGAAGGTTTGATTTTTTGTTACTGCTACTGAATTTTGTTATTGTCCAGAATTCCACTTCATGACATAAAGAAATATGGTATAAGTGTTGGTTTATGATCGACGCACATTAGTTTTGATAATATAAGATCTAAATAAACCATATAATGCAAATATTACGTGTTTAAAAACTGTAGAAATTGCGAAAAAACCGCATGACACAGTCCAGACCAGTTGCGCGATCAAGTATAATGGAGCCAGTTTGAATCATACATCAACATCATCGTATTCCCCATTACGTTCAAAACTCTTTAGGTTGCTTCTGTTAGAGTGTCCAACAGTTGCTGAGAGTCTGATTTTACCATCATAATTCCCCTCAGTTACTGAGCGTCTATGTCAAGTAGGTTTTCAAATTTCGTTATTTGTATGCATTGGTGTTAAACAACAGGCGCCGGTTCAACGAAGCCAGCTGGATAGCGCTATCCACCGGATAAATCCCTACCCAACGGATAAATTCTAAAGAAATCACAGGTAGCCCAAGCTAGCTGTTTGTGACCGTTTTTAACAATAAAACGAAAAAATAAAATATGATAAAAATTAAACTCTGTATATGTGTATTGTCTATTTATTTATGTTTCGGTAGAGTTTCAGGCCATTTGGAGCAATATTAAGCGATTTATTTAAAATTACCCACCAACGTCCTAAGAAGAACGGTCACAAACAGCTAGCTTGGGCTACCTGTGAAGAAATCCTATGAAGTGGGTAACTTTATCCAGTGAATAACTTTATTCACGCTTCGTACAACCGGCCCCAGTTGTTTTTGAAGTTGATCATTTTCCATTCTGCAGACGTGAGCCAGATATTTTAATTGTTGTTCATAGCAAGTTAGTAATATATCCAATTATTATATCATATTTGTGTTTGATATAAAATAGTTACAATACTACACACCTATTAAGCAATTCATTATATTATCATAATAGCATATCAAATAATAACAATCTATAATCTAGTAATAAATATGCTGCGAAATGTTGAAATATCTCCCCCAAAAAATTAAGAAGTCACGTTTTAACAACTTTATTCATTCATTTCTATATTTGCTGGTATGTCACGACTCCATGACCCAAGGCTGTAGGATTCTATTTTCCTCGTCCTAATGCAAGTTGCTATATACATAGGTACCAGCTCACGGTAATATTGTGCTTTGTATTTTACTGATATGACTATAGTTTCCCGAGGCTAAAGCTTTCGAAATTTACCATGTGACCTGATTGCGCAACTTTTACCACTTATACTGATCAAGTACACGATTCAACAAACAAGTGTTGGAAACCTTGATGCATTTCAGTAGTTTTTAAATGTTATGATTAAGTCGTTTAAAAATTATCAAAGTAAACTATATTTGTTTTGAATTTCCTATTCAAACCTCTACCAACAACGGTGTTTGTCAGTGCGAGCTTCATTCAATAATCATGGCTTGCATAAAATACATTGTCTTCCCATCATTTGACTACATATTATGTTCGATCAGTTATTAAGTACGATCGCAAAAAAATAAATAAATAAATAAATAAATAAATAAATAAATAAATAAATAAATAAATAAATAAATAAATAAATAAATAAATAAAAAATGATAATAATAATCTCATCCCAAGAAATTAAGGCGTTCATGATTCCTAAAATTCATGAATTTCTTCAAGATGAAAAATATATTCTGGTAACAAAGGAGATTTTCTCCGATAAAAACTTGAGCGACGTTATCAGTGTTCAGACGTAATCATCGCCCACTAACTATAATCAACTGAAGTGGTTTCAGTTTGTATAAATATATTATTTGTTATATTTACAAATGATTAAATTAAAAACAAAGAGACGAATTGATATGTTAGCCCATTAAGGAAAGAATTGGGCTGTGAACGGCAGGGTTCGGGTTCGAACCCTCAACCGGGCCATCAGGAGGATGCTCTTCTTTAGGCTTCGCGTCTTCTCGTCTCGCCACACTTTCACAGTAACCTAAGACATAGGGAAGTAAAAGTAGGACTGAGGACGCAGGTCACGACCATCCTCGGTGATAGGCCTACACTAATTAGTACTAAATAATAATCAATTTTTATGCTTAAAAACCGGATTACCACTATAAATATTGGAAATTGTAAAGGGCGTTGAGACAATAGGCGAAATGCGCTATATAACGCACTGCATTACATTATATTACGAACTAAAACAAAACAAAATTAACTCCAAAAACACACACAGCAAAGGTGGGAAACGTTCAGAAACAAATTAAAACCAAGCACTAATAGTCCAAGGTAAAAAAGAATACACATAGAAATGTATATATTAAAAAAAATGAAATGAAGAAACACCTCAAAACAACCACCGCCGGAAAAAATGTACAAAAGTATTATGTTCAAGAGAAAATGAAACAAATCATAAACACAAGGCTTATTCTGCGTGTCTATTAATTAGGGAAATAGTGCCATAATTTAACCAAAGCTGTTGTGTTGTGTAGTAGGTATTGTAAAGCTTTAGCGATTTCGCTAAAAGCGAAAACCTTTTTCCCCCGCATTGTTAGGACATTTCTTCTATTTTGACTGCATGAATATCTAGTCGAATAAGCTCAGTTTTTATATTTTGAATATGGTTCATTTTGCTTGGTAATTCATAGTGTTTGTTGTAATTCTTCGAACTGCTGAAAGTGTTTCAAAAATGTTAACTGAAGCGCATTGTTCAGATGTTACAGCAATCATTTACCATGTCTTTTTTTGAAGACGGATTTTAAGAATTAATTAAAGTGTTTATAAAGTGTCTGAATGACCTTGAGAGCAGAATCATCGTTCATATCGGTTTCACTTTTCTTTCCAGTTTGAAATAAAAAAAAATCAATTCTGCTTGCAAGATACAGGTAGTGAAATGTTTAGAAATCAACTTTCTTTCTTGTGGAAAGCATGTACAGAAATGATTGTGGATAACATATGTACTTGTAAATATGTTTAATCATGACGATATATTTAAAAACTATGTAAATGGAAAGTATACTAAACAAAATATGTCTATAAAAGAGAAATGCATTATTTTGAAAGTTGACCTGAAAAGAGATCTCACTTACGCAACAATGGGTGCGCCCTTTTGTAAGAGTACTTATACATATAGCAAGTGGAAATACATGGAATACAATGACTATACTTTAAAACCCACTTTATTTAAAGTTGTTTCACAGGTAGCCCAAGCTTATTAACAGTGTTGTTTAGCAGCAGTGTTGTAGCTAGACAGAAAGACGAACAATATATGGGTATTTGATGTAGATTGCATGGGTACGTTTAGGTCAACTTTTTTCTACTTTAAAATCAATAAACTTCAATAAAACTCTTATCTTGTGTCGCTGATATATTTAAGAGTGTCATGTGTGAATTTGAGCTCATTTCGTTGGGTTTTGATAGCATTCGCCTACCATACATTGGGACCGCGGAGTATGTTGAAAAGTTTGGGGGGGGGGGGGGGGGGGCTGACAGCCAAATGATAATCACTTTTTTCTTAGGTCACAAAGAACAAGACATCCACGGCATGCATCCATATTAAGAAAAAAACTTTTGAGGATAATTATTATTTGTGTTATTTGTATTTCTATTCATTAGCGCTAAAAGTGTGTGGGGCGGTCCCTGATACACTAAAAGACTATAGGCAAATAGAAGCAGCAACATTAACACTAGTCAACATTCACAGAGAGGTAGTCTCAAGTTGTTTAATCTTTAATCAAAACTGCCCTGAAACTTTTAATCCTTGTTGAAAAAGTTTTTAAATACACTAAAACAGAATATTATTGTAAGCACTTTTTTGATATTTGAATAATTCACAGTTTCATTATAATTTCGTTAGTGAATTGATTTCTATACTATATAATTAACAAAGGAGTTTGATGCTTACATTATGAAAAATTACCTTACATTTTTGAATATTCACTTTGATAATTTTCTTAATTTAGGGAGCAAGAGAAAGAAAAGTGATTCAACACATTATCTGACTCATTACCTTTTGAGAAAGTTAATCATGTAAATTTATGATGGGGTTGCATTGAGAATTTAAGTATACTATAACTTGTTACAAAAAATCTACAGCTATAAAAACTATGTTTATTATGCTTAAATACCATCACGAGGATATTAAATATATAATGATAACAATAAATAAATAACAAAGATTATGAAATGTTAAATGATAATATATATTTTTAACGTATATAAGTTATAAACATTACACATGCAGGCGCATGCAGTTATCCCAAAAAGAAAAAAAAACAAAACAAAACAAAAACAAAAACACAATATATAAAGCGCAGTGGCGGATCCAGGATTTTTTTCACTGAATGGGAATTTTCCAAGTATTTTCGTTATATCCCTTTTTGGATTCTCATTAGCATTTTCTTGTACGTCACTCATTGCAGTTCATTTATGAGAATAAACTCTCAAAACGTAGTCGGTTGATATTAATTATTTTATTTCAGTAAATGAAATGAAAAAGTTAAAGTTGCTTTTAAATTACAAAAGAAGTAAAAAAGGTCATCCCAGTCTCCCACCCTGGATTCGCCTATGAAGCGTTCTTCCAGTTTACAATCTTGAGTAGGTCTGAGTAGGGGGACAAGGAGTTGTCACTGTTTATTTTCTGTGAAGGAGCTCATGTATTTACCTGTTTGTAAACTTCCTATGAAAAAATTGTTAGAGGTAATATCAATCAAAGCATAGCGAACCTTTTTTAATATGAGACTATGCTGACATCCATGCCAGTTCATGTAAGTCATGTCAAACGCATGACATTATGAGTCACATAAACTTATGCAAATGATATGGTTTGATTTTATAAATCTCTTGTTTTCACCAATTTTGAATTTCCACGAGTTGCGTTGCTTATTATACCGTTTTAGCAACAGTAAGATAACCCAAAGCATTCTATAGCTTGGGCTGCCTGTGCTTCAAAATGATGGTTTTCCCGCCTATTTTTTCCCTATATCGGTTTCCCTTTGGTAATCGTCATCCTGGTGCAAAGCGCGGCCGTCCACAACACAATTCAACACAATTACCAACTGCAAGCAAATTAAACTCGATGAAAATTAATCATCATCGTTTTTAAAGGTTAGTGAGCACAAGCTTCTGAAAAATGTTTTCTTACGTTGTCTTTTGAGTGGTTCAAACGGTTGTTTTCCGGAAAACTTCAGTGGAGGACTTCTGACATTCGTTCACCTCAAACACGACATACGACATTAAACTACCCAGATGAAAAATCACTGGATTTGTTTGTCTTCTACTAGGCTATAATGGTAGGTTTGAACAATATTTATTTGGTGTATTGTATATTTATCTGTTTGTATGATGAATTTGAATTTAAATTTGTCAAAGTGCAATAAATGGGGGTATTCAGCAATCAAATGCAAGCTCAAACAAAATATAAAGAAGCAATATTTTGCATCATGTTATTTATTGTAATTTTTATTCTAATTTATTCATATAGTCTTATTGTTTCTTTTTGTACTTTTGTTTTTATCGAATAGTTTGGATTTAAACTAATTAAGTTTTATGATGGAAAATGAGGCTGGTCAACTGATCTTAAATGTAGTTAGAAAAATTTATCATTAACTCGAGAGCGGGCAAATTTGAAGACCAATCTGTCAACTTTGCTTGTGAACAATGTCAAAGTTGATGAAGTACTCAAGAGTCTTTATCGTTTATAAATGATATGCGCATTTGAAAACAATATTTGTATTAACTTTCAGTAGATAGTGAGACAAATTTCTATCTGGAGGAAGATTTTGAACGCAACGGCTAAATGCCCGGCAACCGGTCGTGGTAGATCAGCAAATTGACAAATTGCAATAGTTTGTCAAGCACCGCGTTTCGTTTTTTTGTGCACCACTAACTTTTCTCATTTGTCCCATCGTCGATTTTTTTTTTTTTTTTTTTTTTTTTTTTTTTTTTTTTGCGAAAGTATTGTTAGGCCAAGTAAAAAAGACATATGTTTATAGCCGGATTTTTAAAAGAAAAGTGTGCGGGAGAGCCGGATTTGTTTTATATTTTCTAATTTTGCATTGTTTTCAATCCAGTGCTTTTTTACAGGGCAATACATCTCTCGATGAGGGAGAGGATCGAACTCTTCGGAAGCGAACTTGTAATAGAAATTGTTCCATTAACTACAGACCTCGCGTACCAGACCCTGCTTCAGAATGACACACAAACGAAAGCCATGTTTTCAATGTATTTTCTTTCTACCGAATTGTGGAACTGGGTTCGAAGCAAAAGTAGTTATATTGCC
The DNA here is from genome assembly GCA_918843875.1 of Diadumene lineata. Classification (NCBI taxonomy): domain Eukaryota; kingdom Metazoa; phylum Cnidaria; class Anthozoa; order Actiniaria; family Diadumenidae; genus Diadumene; species Diadumene lineata. The sequence continues at coordinate 33,639,820 of OU974069.1, forward strand.
TGTTGATTTTTGTTTACTTTGATTAGGTTTTTTTTTGTATAATAACAAATAATAATAAAAAAATACAAGCGGCCCCAAAAAATGAAGCGGGCGGGAACGATGAACATTTATTTTTTTTTACATGGCGAAAGTTGGCACTAGCAGTGTTGACGGAGAAAAGTGAATCTGGTTCAGTTTTATATGATGTGGAGCACACACATATAGTCCTTATTCGAGGAAATTCACATTAAAAAAAGCGCTCGATATTCTTATTATTATTGTAAATTGTTTTATTGCTCATCTGTGTCAATATTGTAATTACTGCTATGCTAATATTTTGACGTCATTACTAATTAGTTCATTAGTATTATTTAATTATTATAATTATAATATTGATTAACCCACAGCAATACCACAGGAATCCCGAAATTTGAACATATGTAACACAAAGCTGGTACATCAGAAAAAAGGTGTCAATTTGGTGTAGGTAATATAATCCCTTCAGATAAAAGTAGAATACACTCCGGCCCACCCTTCCCCCTTCAACTTCATTGCTGTTTTACGAGCACGGCTACACGGAATAGATAAATTGCTGCGTGGAGAAGTTCGATCTTCATTTATCACGACTAGAAGCCCAAGAGCATACTTCAAAAGTGTTTATTCATAACACAATAATAACCAATTAGGGGCAGATCGAGAATTGCTACAAACAATTGAATAAGTTGTAATATAAACACTATTTTTTTCGACTGATATTACAAATGTGCAAGCTTCCACATACGAAATAGTAAGGGACGGACCAATAGATATTTGAGGAGGTGGGGGGTGGGCTGGGCAATTTTTTCATGTTTTTTTGCAGGATATTTTCCCCATGTGATGGAAATGCAGGATATTTTCTTCATCCCTGCACGATATTTTTTATTGGCGCATCTGCAGTGCACGATTTTGTTTTCTCTGTTTAAGGCTTTGCATCAACTATCTAATGGTCCGTCTCTAATGGAGTAATGTTCCCTGCCAGCAGAGTCTCTCCCGTTCAGGATGCACAATCACTCTTGCTAGCAGGGAGGGAGTAAATGAGCATTTTATTTTAATTCAACTACACTATGCAATCGATTTTAGTATAGTGTGTATTCTGTTTTAAATAGTTTTATTCGCATTTTGATAGTATATGTTAATATATTATCCTACTAACTGAGAAGGACAAAAGCAAAACAAAGGTGATTTGTTGGACCATCTCTCGCTTCGTAATGTGAACTAAAATACACTGTCTATGGAAATCGTTGTTATCTTACAGCTTTATTTCAACATCACAATATATAAATATTTTGTTAAATTTCTCCACTCAATCTTCACTATTTGGCATGAGTTTTTTCAGTTTTCTAAACTGACTTTATAAACTAAATATATTGAGCTCTTGAGGTTATTCTAATTTGAAAATAATGCAGAGATCAATACGTCAAGAATGCAATGCTCTTAACACATGGAATATGCGCCTTATAAGTATTAAATTATTATTATTATTATTATTATTATTATTATATTATTTTCAATCAAGTTCAAGCAAATTCAGAAACTGTTATTTCACCTTGTACGCCAACAACGACAGTAGCTTATACCTATAGTGTGTTAGAAAATAATCGCCTTTCTATTAGTAGTTATTTGGGCTGTTGTACGATTGCGCTACTCACACGGTAAAAGTTGTCCACGCGGTTTAGAATTTCCTTAGAATTTATCTGCTAGATAGGGATTTATTCGGTGGATAGCGCTATACAGGCTTCCTACAACCAGCCCACTGATCATCAGTGAAAGCGTTCTAGGTATAACAGTATCATATAATCATTTCAAAAGTGGATAAGGTCTTAAAGGGTAATGGGTTGCATTATACTGTAATGGACTATGTATATTCGGTGTTACGAAAACTCTGTTTAACCTCATGTCCTGAATTATTGGTACATTACGTGGAGTCATCGGTAAAGACGGACTGTATGCGGCACGATAACTGTGTGGATAATAACTTGCAATGTTAGTTAAATCATGAAACTGTTTCGAGAAAAGTCTTTGATCACTGTCATAATCCCTTTCTATAGTATTGGAAGTTTGCTTGTATCTTTGTCGACATTTGTATCTGTGATTCTGAAACCAAATCTTGACTTGCATAGGAGTAAGGCTGATCATTCGGGCAAGGTGTTCCCTTTCGGGGGCGGATAAATACTGTTGTATACGGAACCGTCTTTCTAGTTCATAAATCTGTGATCTTGTAAATAATATTCGTTTCTTTTTCCTTCCTTCGGTTTTCTTTTGGTTGTCGAAAGTTTCTTGATCTGAGTTGTCTTGATCCGAAGTGTTCTGGGTTTCAACATCTAAGATTAGGTCATCATCCGTTTCGGCATTTTCTGGAGATAAACAGAAAAAATTAAGTTAAAACCACATCAAAAGCGCTATTTTATCGCCATACAGTCTCACAGATTAGTGTATCTGTTCCATAGATTGAATTTCTTGCATTCTTATATTCTGAAGTATTCCTATCGATATCTTAGTTCCTCCTTCCTTAAAAACGTGATTTGCATGCGTTCCGCAAAATGCTTGCATGGGTGTTTTTATGTCAAGCTCCCAGTGTTTAGATAGCAGTGGTTCTGACAGCTATCTTTTTCAATTACCGTGCCATAAGAATGTCGGACAAACTTAGGCCCCGTCCACACGTATCCGGAAATTTGTGTATACGCAAATCTTTTTTTACGAATACGGCTTGCGTCCACACGTATCCGCCGTAAATGTTAGCTTTTTCCGGAAATTTTTGAAAACGCTCTCCAGAGTGGAAATTTTTTTTTCCGACACGAATACGGATACGTGTGGACGGTCGTATCCGCAAATTTTTGAATACGATGACGTCACTCTTTCGGATCCAGTCCTCGCCGAGTACGATAAACAAACATGGCGTACAGAAGCTTCGCTTTTAGTAGTTCTATAAGTATTTATAACATGCGTCCAGATAAATGCAGCAGTGATAAATTTACAGTCTCGGTATATGAAAAATCGTCAGGATATTTTGAGAATGTTATCAATGCATAATGGCAAGCACAAAGTAAAAAAAAGAGCGAATAATCGAAGACGATTTTGGACACGTTTGTTTCGTTTAGTCTTTCGTGACTTTAAGAAGCAATTCCACTTCATCATCTGTTCATTTATAAGTGTCTAGCGTACTGTTTTCTGAGGGTTGAGAAACAGTTTTTGACGACGACACTGTGTACGTTGTTTGGCACGTTGATGGCGCCATAATCAATTGCGCATGATCAATTTAGAAAAACTTTCCGTCAAAAGAACTGGACAATAGAGTGCATCAAAGCGTATCGCAATTTTTCCGCATACAGTGGATACGTGTGGACGGGCGAAAACGATTCGTATACGCTACGTGTGGACGCAAAAATTTTTGTATCCGCAAAAAAAAATTTGTGGATAAAAAAATTTCCGGATACGTGTGGACATGGCCTTAAATTCATTGTTGTATAGGTTATAATGTCTCTATGCACTTATTGTCAAAGACGTCCTCAACATTTCTTGTAAACAAAAGCCGGTAAAATATTGTTATAGTAGAAAATTATAAGAGATGAGCTTTTAATGATAAATTAAAAATATAAAGTGGTGATTTAGTTCAAGCATAAAATATAATTCATCAATCGAGTTGTATCTGACAATGAATTTGGGCGCTTTCAAATGAACTTGATGGTGAAGCAAAGGATTTTCTCAATAGATAACTTGTTCGTGGAGATAGCTGGACACTTTTATGGTTCTTTAAGTACAATCTAAAACAGCTACATAAAGTATTACAGTATACATATTTTTTTAAAGCTAAATATTCGTACTGAGCAGATACTAAAGTACCTTTACGGTCAAACTGCCTAAAACGAGAAATCAATTTTGAGAACAACTCTGAATTCAAAATTCAAAATAATGTATTTCTTAAAACTCACACTTTTAGAATAACAAAGAAGAGAAATACTTCAGTGAAAGTTTCTAGAAAGTATTGTGTTTGAGATTTTCAAAGTATCTTCTGTCTTAACGGCGACTTCTTGTTTCGAATGTAGTATAATTATGTCGAATAATTATATCAACTTTTCGGGAATGAAAGAAGACCAAAAATGACCAAAAACACAATCATTTGCAGAAATAAAAAGACAATCAGTTCTGCTGTGCACATCGCTGATCATGGGTAAAAACCTCGATTATGGATCCGCGTTTGCCTTCCAATGGTCGTACAAATGTGAGTCGACTTTATCATTGAGAAATATGGACAATGTTTGTAATGAAGTATGATCTTTCAGTCACTTTTGTATAATCCCGGATGCTTGCAAAAATGCCATAACCTTTCTGAAATCCTTCTTGAAATTGACGTAAATCGGTCCAGACATATTTTATACTCATACCATTTCACAATAAACTCAAGTGTCGTATTGTTTTGAAAGACATATTTCTTTATGTATTTTAGTAAGAGTCCTCGCGAATGAAAACTCGCACATCCTAAAATTCAACTGACTTTCACAACTACAAACATCCAGGCGGGGCTTACTGCAAGCACATAAAAAAATATTTTACTTATTAGACTTTAGTCGGCAATTAAAAAAAGATATTTCTTAAACTTTTGTCAGAATTGCTCAGTTAAAAGTGGAGTTTTGAACAATCCTTGGTAAAAATCAGGGGGAAAAGTTGATCAAGAGCTAGGTAGCGCTAGGAGGGTGTGATCGCAGTCTCGCACACTCCTGAAAGTGCACGTCTGTTGAAGGCAAGTTCGCTTTAGCACTGACTAATGCAAACCAGAGAAAGCGTGGTGACTTGCATGTTAGTATGTGCAGCTTCAACAGCGGCTTCTTTGTTCTGCAACTGACTACTTCACCACATTTTAATATATTTAGAATGACGTGTTTATTGCGTATAGTTAGAGTTACGCTAGTTGCGCAGAATCGATGTTCACGTTAGTTGCATATCTTGAGTATAAAGCGCATTTGCACAATCTGTTTTACAATAATAGAACAAATCATGAAAAAAATAGTAATTACTAGTCAATAAACGTAGATGAAAAGCAACACTGCTTTTTACTTTCATGATAATATTATCATTTTGTTAATCGAGACATGTACAAAATTCCCTAGTACCCAGGCTACTTCTCAACGATATCTTTGACTTATACGGCTATATTTATTTGGTTGTGTTTGCTGGGTAAAATATATTCCACATTGCTGTGATACGATGTAAATAATGTATGTCAGCTGAAGAGTTAACATGTCAACTTAATTGTAAAAGAAAGCTCTATTCTACTTGATGATGGTCTATATTTAGTTCAGTTGTGGCTTTAGTCTTGAATGCCGGTCCGTGTACGGAAGGAAGTCAACCTCACAAGTTAAGACTATACATCTTGGCCTTTGATTTTCATTTCGATGGGGCCATTATCGAGTCCCATTTACTTCGAGTAGACTATCCTCTAAGCTTTGAGAGTGTCTTGACAATACATGACATTAAATCATTACACATCAGTCGTTTTTACATCTTGATGAAGCAATTCGTCAAGACATTAGATATTTGTACGTAACACGTCAATGGAAACAGGCATGATGTTTAAAAAATACTGAAATCTTGACGGGGAACGTGTTCGTCTAATGACATGAAAAAGTCATAATTATACAAAATGAAAAAAAAAACTGTCTTCATTCTGTGAAACCACGACATGCACTAAGATAAAACAATCTAACTGACATTTCAGAACTGCATGACTTACTTTTTGCTTCAGTTGTTGTGTGATTTGTTTCTTCGTCCGATATTCCTGTTTGTGACTTGTTCTGGTAAATCAGAGGATCGTCTCTGTCCGTTTTTTCTTCTTGGTGTGAGTATCGATTGTACGATTTGTCGTTTGCCTCGTGATGAGTTCTTCTATGATCACTTAGAATTCCTTCAATTGAGAAAGGGTGAAAGGATCGTTGTTGATGCATATCGCTCTGTAAGAGTGCGGTGCGGCCTGCTAGAGGTCTTGTCTGAGCTCTATCTAACCCAAGTCTAAAGGTATTCTTGACTTTTAGTTGTGAGTTAATTGTGTGTGGCATTACACCGGATATTTGGGCGGGGCTCTCTGAAGTGTTCGAGGCACTAACACAACACAGACTTGGACCTGATTGGCTCGTTGACAAGGTGTTGATCACTGCCAGTTTAAAAATAATTTAGATAAGTGCAATACTTTTACAAGATCAACAAAACAAATTGGAATTGTGAATCGGAAATGCCAAAGTAGCGTACGAGTGATGATCACTGCTATGATGCAATCATTGCTGTCTATGCTTTCTTCAAAGTCACTACTACGTACGGAGTACGGTGTTTTTTACATCTCTCTGTTCAATGTAAATATATACGCTCGAGTGCCACTAAATTCTAGGAAAACCATAACAGAAAAATACATTCACTGAGCCACTTAAAGTTCTTTCTTTCAAGTGGAAGTGTGAAAAACGTGCTAGCCTAATCTGTAAACTTTAGCTTCTTTAATCGGATTTATGACATCTTTGTCGATCAATAAATAATGATGGAAATAGTAATCAAGACAAGTTAGTAGATTGTTCACGATGGATTCTGATTATCCGTCGACTATATGGAAGAGATCCTCTTTTTGATTTGGCCTACCAATTGACAGCTAGTAAACAACCTTTTTTCTAAGGATTTATGAAAGCTGATGTCAGTAAATTTGAACCTCTAAAAGTTCTATCTTCGCTATCAGTAATTAAAATCTTTATCGTGGTTTATTAGCTGTTCTGATATCTTGATAAATAATAAAAATTGCCGCACATCGATTATAAAGATATGTCTTGTCTTAATGATTGTTTCTGAAATCAGTCAAGTTGGGGAATGTAATGCACTTTGACTGCTGTCAAATTGCTTTGACTTCTTTCAACTAATTTTACTTTTACTTCTCATTGAATATGATTTGCTGAACGCCAATGTAATTGCGTAAGTGGAAAAATGAAAGTGACAAAGTTATTGATAGCACGATTCAGCTGCAAGTAGTCCAAAGTACTAGACTAGAAATGAATAGAAGCATGATTGCCAAACTAACACAGATGAATTCACCAACTCAAGGGGGACCCGTATTATAAAAGCTTGTTCTTAACCGACCCTTGAAGACTCGAGAACATCAAAAGCAATTGAAGTAAAAGGATTTTGACAAAGGGAAGACAGTTTGATGGTTTGTTCTTAATCTGCCAACTAAATACTCAAACCAACTTGATGGTCGCCTATAACTATAGAACATATAAAACACATCACACGCGTCAGTTTATAGGAATGTCCAACAAATGCATTAGATAAAGAGTAGATAAATGGCGATTAGGGTTAGTCTCAACCATCGCAGCTAAGTAGTTGTCAACTGTTGAGGGATTATCAAGGAATACTTTACATGATCAAATATATTCAATGCTTTGTCTTGAATTGTTTACATATATTGAGGCAAGTGTCATCTCACTATCGAGTACAAGCCTCTGCCATTATACGCACGTCATAACCTACATACTCGTCTCGTTATTTATATCTCTAGCTAGTTTACTTATCAAACTTTACGTATGCAGCTAACTATTCCCAGTATCCTCTTCATGCTTCTTGTTTTAATGTCGTGTGTATCTTTTTATCCCAAATCCTTTTGTGTGGTTCGTGTAATTGTTATACATTAAAAAACAAAACGAAAAAATGTACATATTGAACACGTTGAACAAAGAAACTCGTACTTTAAGAGGATTATGCAAGGAAAACATTGAACCAACCGAATGAGTTATGTTCACATTGAGTCAGAGGATAGTCATAGTGAGACACCAAAATGTTGACTCTATGAACTAGAGTTTTAACGCAACATTTTATAGAAATGAATTATGAAGGTTTAATCGTGTATAAACATATACTATGTTTATGTATGTGTATAGATACTATATCCAACATGTACTTTTATAGTATGTACATTTCATAAACAACTGTCTTCAGTGTATAATGAAGACGCCATATTGAATTCGCTTGTTCTTTATAGGGATAAAAAAAATTGATCGCAGTGTAAATGCACCACAGAATCAAGCAATTACTGACTTTGCAGCGAATCGCAAATTCGATGAACTTCTGTAGATATTTTATATCAAAAATGAAAAAAATATTCAAGCGTTTCGTTTATTCAGCGTGGTGCTTGTCACTTAAGCTTCCCAACTTAGAGCAACTTTGCATAGCAATTAAGTGGATTATGTAAACTTTCAAAATAAAGAAAAGTAGTAGTGATACTAAAACTATGTTTATTGGCTAATAAGTATTTTAATTTTGCACTTATTTTACTTCAGTTTTAGAAATCAAAGTACGTACTCGATAGAAGTGCCGAACTGTTCAACAATGCCTTTACTTTATTATCAATCTAACCAATATATATTGCAAATGCATACTGTGTGCCGGAATGCCAGTTTTTTCAGTTTTTCGGAATGCCAGTTTCTCTTTTTCATACTGAGAAAACAGCGGAGAGTTCCTCTGAAACATGAGAAGCGGTCCCGACAAAAATTACTACATCCGAACAATTCACATTATCTCCCGATCAACTTACAAGTTAAGTTTACCGAATGATGGAGACTGCAGCACTACAGTACTAGTAACTAAACCCAACGCAAGTTTATATTTTTCCATGAGAAACTCGATACTTTTTTTTATTTTATAAGGATCGAGAAACATGACAGAGTTTTAAGTTTATGTAAATTAGGATACATTTGTAAGTGTTGTTACGTACAGAACTCGTCACGAGCATTGATTTGGTTTGAAAATCGCTCAATAATTATTCATGGTTTTAGAATTACTGAGAAAGACAGCGATAACTTGCCAATGTAGATTCTGAGCATTACATTATAATACCTTGTTTCATTAGCTACATCACTTGGGAAGAGCATTTTATGTGACGCATCGCGTCGATCATTATCCTTGTACCACCAGAAATGTTGATCTACAATGTGGTAGTATTGCTTTATTAACATCACCTCAACATTTACAGGTATTGTCAAAGAGTAAAAGATAAAAATGTAGCGAAAACTGCACAGTTGTCACCAATCCTCACTCTGCAGAACAACATTATGCTCGGGATTTTTACATTTTCGCTTACTTTCACGTCCGTACTGCCATGACGCATTTTTTCCATTTATGTTTTTTTTGGTTGTATATGTATATACATTATCAAAGAACATTTAACTTTTTACAGGTCCTTTAATGGTTGTCGAAATATTGCAATCGAAATTAAAGCTCTTCAAAGCTGTACTTTTAAAATATTTTCTTGTGCAATTGATTCTAATTTGTTACTATCTTTGTTACATTTGGTAATGTTACTGTTTATTCAGCAGTTTTTTAATCCATTCAATGAACTCTTTGCTATCGCTTTTGCTCTCAGATAGAAAACAAACGATTATGTTCGACATGTCTCTGATGTTTGATGAGACAGCAAAGCTGTATTATCTAAAGGAAAACCAACTAATTTAACTAACAATGACATCAAGTATTTCACCATAGAAAACCAATTTGAGCAATGGATGAAAACAAAGAAAAACTCTTTCAAATCTTTCTGAAAAGAGGACGAACTCACGAAAATCAAAACTTTCAAGTGATGTTTACAATGTTCAGCAAAATACAGCCATATTCTCGCAAACTGCTATGCTTCGACTGATCTAAACAACACATTTTAAGAATGACTGAGCATAGAAATTAGGACAGAAAAGTTAAACAATACTATTTAATGACAATAAAACCATAGTTCCTCTACATAACCATGATAAAACAAGAAACGCAAAAATGTATCATTTTATTAAAAAAATAATAATAATAAAATACAGAATAATTCAAAAAGACTAAAAGTTTTGAATAAAGTTGAAAATAGAAATATGAAACCTAATATAGAAACTATATTTAGCCTGAATAAGATTGAGGATAAATTTCCAAGACTTACAAATCTTACAAATCTATATTAAAACGCACTTTGTTTAGCTTTGATACTACATGCTCAAGTAGTATTTCCTTTGGACAATTAAATTGTTCTTTTAAAAAATAAACCTTATTTTGAAGGCAGCCGGATGTTAAGGCAACATATGCATGTCCCTTGAAATGCTTGATAACACAACTAACTCTTTCTATTGTATTAAAAACAAGATTATTTTATTATCATAAGTTTCTTTCTGGAGCTTAACACCATTACCCAGGGTGAAATCAAGCCGGATACAACTGGGGAATGTATACTACCATTCAAAACACCTATAATACAAGAATATACATGTTTGACATAAACTAATGATGTGATGTTGATTGTGGTGCTTATCACCGTCATGAGGGTGCTGTTTGGCGAGTGGAAAATATTTTTATTTCCTTTCTCATTTTGTTACAGTATAATAAACATAACAACTGCACAGGGCATCAAGTATTCCTATCGTTTTATCAGGCTTTTTGGAATTGCCCTTTCAGTAATGAAAATTACATCTATTGTGTGACTATACGCTTCATAGACTGTAGATTGGAGCTTTGCCTTTACATGCAGTGTTATATGTAAAAGATCAGTCGCAAAACGCGTTTGCTTATTTTGTATTTCAAACAGATTGAGATTTCAGACACATACAAACAATGTAAATATAGAGGACATAGACTCGTGTTCCTTAGTCAGTAATTAGCTAAATCAATTTTTTAGTTTGTAAATCCCTAAATGAGTTTGTTTTCAAAGATTTTAAAGTAGACTTCATTTTCTAGAATATGGTATGTGTAAAAAGAAACAGCTACATTGCAATCATGATTGTGTTTACGATCGAGTTTCAGTTGTAAAATTTGCCTGAATCAAACATGTAATCTCTATCACATGTGGGCTTTTGATTTTGAAAAACAAATACTATACAAATCTGAAAAAATGTAGATTTTTGTTAAATATGGATGTATCAAGGAAAGAGGCACAGAATCTCTGCAAAGCATTTCCAGAGTAAACTAGGTAATTTGCAAAAATCGTTTATTAATGCCACGTCTAATATATAGTCATTTCTGTGACGCAAAATTGATAGTTATTCCTTGTTTTCGTTTCGTGAAGAACCTCAAAACCCCTGCCTACCAGTGATTTTTAAGTGTAATTTTAAATGTCTGTTTTATGACAAACGTTCATGATGAAAGCAAAATCCCAAAGTTTGCAAATGATCCAATTTTAGCCGGATGCCCCACCTATACGCGTTGTGAAAATACACCAATGGTTTTGAATATTGACGTTTTGTCATTCCAGTAATAGTCCTTGTGCTTGGAAAGCTTTTTTTCCGCCATTCCTCTTGAAAAAATAAAAATAAATAAGTTTAAAAACGAGGGTACTTACTTCACTACAAGTGACTGTTTCCAATTCCTTTGATCATTAATGATATTTCATGAATAGCTTTATCCCGGAGATTTCTAGCTTCTCAACTAGCGAGTAAAAAAACTGTCTTTCTTTTACTAAAAATACTTAGAAATAATGTTTTATAGCACGTTTTGTATCGTTTTTATTTGATTCTATTAGACTAACTGGCTGTGTCAATGAAAATCTGCCGTGAAGAACTGACTGATCAGTTATATAGGGGGAATTGGTATTGCAAATCCAGATAAATATCGATTGCATTTAGGGAATATACATTGTATGTACCGCGTGGAAACAGCCTTGGACTAAGCTGGATAACTTGTGATTTGTTCTCAGTGAGGTTGAGGCGCAATAAAAACTGAATCTCTGTTTAATTATTGATAAAATATCAGACAAACTTGGGTGAAAAGGAGGTAGGGCTAATGTTTCTATATAATCCATCCGCTGGTTCTGCCTTGAGTATTTACATATCAAAAACATTCTATGCTAATGTTGCACTTAGTTTATTTGAAAATAAATAAAATAAAAAACAAATGATTTATCCCTAGGCTCCAAGCATTAAGCTCCCATAACCCGACCACTCGAAGTGATAAGCATGTAGCGTAAGGTAGTGTACGACAATGTGTAGCGTAGCATTCAGAGGAGATTTTAAAGTGCTAGAAACTCTTTGACATCTATCTAACTGATATGTATGAGAAGTTCAATTCTGTTAAACATAATATGTTTGCCAAGATAGACTAGTAGATAGACTGCCATTGAACATTCGACATGACGTCAAGTTGTTTTTCTCTTCTGTCTCAACTGAATTGTGGTTTTGTGTAATTGTAAAGTGTATTACTTGAAAGTAACATCATGATATTAAAGACACGTAAAGTTTTTGGTATACCTTCAGAAACGTGTTCCCTTCCTTCGCAAGGATATCTGGATAGTGACGGTGAGATACCGCTTTCGTTGTTAAAACAGGCCGCACATACAGTATGTTCCGTCATATTGATGCTATTGTTGTATCTATAAAGCGACTAACGATTATTAGTGACCACAATGTCTAAATAGTCAGGAAATATTTCCCTTTAAACACTTGGTGTATTTACCTTCCTCTTCGATGGTGTTGTACTGATGCATGTATGCTTAGTATGACGTATAAACCCCACAAACGATGAATATTACTAAAGTCTGAGATTAATTCTAATAAGAAAATATTTTATCATACAAAGACAAAATACTCGCGAGTATCAATTCCATGGCAAAAATTCACTTTTTATCTGCTCAATGTTCTTCTCTTTTCTCCCCTTTCTTTTTTTTTTTTTTCTTTTTTTTTTTTTTTTTCTTTTTTTTTTTTTTTTTCTTTTTTTTTTGATATCTTTAGCATACTACAAATTTACCCGACTTTAGTACTCGTCTCATGTGAAATTGAATTCGCCTTTCGAATTGACGCGTCTCCATTTTCCTTTTTTTTTTAAATCAATCCACAACACGATGAAGAAAAATTCAGAAATACGTATGCGAATTCTCAATATTTTTTTCCAGTGTCCTCTTGGGACGACTGACCCCTCACACTCGTGTGTAACTTCAAAACCTTTTGACCCGAGGTTTTTTTTTGAAGTAAAAGAGTGATGGATGTCATGAGACGTGCTTCATTGTTTGCCTCTAATACCGCACAATCCGGATCACTTAAAGCTGTGGTTAGTTGAACCCCTCTACCATAATGTCCCTTATAAATAGCTGGCATTCTTGCCGTGATTAGCGACGGATATTTTGAAGGAAATTCACACCGTTTGTGATCCCGTGGCTTGCAGTCTAACGATGTTGATTTATGGTCAGGTTTTCGAAGAACAACGGCTCCAAGGGAAATGAAAAGCTACTGAAAACACATTTTAAATCACCCAAGTAACCTAAGTGTGCGAGGAAAACGTAATAACATGGAAATGAATCGGAGAAAGAACATACACAGGGATCCCATCTTGAAAAAGAACAGTAAATGTACTAGACAGAAATTCTAAGGCTGTGGGTGCAATCCCCATCTCGAGAGCTCCGTTCTTTTCCGAGTTCACCCTCAGTGAGAGACGCACAAAACCACTGAATATTAATTCACTGATTTTTTTTCAGGAATGGTTTGATTGATGGCATGAGCCACTTTTCTTTAGCCCACCCTTCCCCGGCAAGCCGTCTTCTAAATCCGTCGTAAGTTATTCCCGTCAGTATAAATCGGCACATAATGGCGAATTGCAGTCCAACGATTTTCTTTCTTTCTTTCTTTCTTTCTTTCTTTCTTTCTTTCTTTCTTTCTTTCTTTCTTTCTTTCTTTCTTTCTTTCTTTCTTTCTTTCTTTCTTTTTTTTTTTCTTTTTTTCTTTCTTTTTTTTTCTTTCTTTCTTTCTTTGTTTTTTTTTTCAATTTATTTTTCGTAGTTGTCTACTCATAGGCTACTTATACGCTTGGCTCATCGATTCATTAACCTTTTCCACGATATTCTTGCATCAATTGTTCTCTCTCCAAGAAGTAGTGAAGGGGCCGGCTGAACACGAATCACTCGCAAATAAGAACCTGCATTATATTTTTAAAGCCTGGCAAACGAGAGAGTTTTTGTTTTACAAAACTGTTATGTTTTACATAGCTTTTTATATAAACGGGGTAGGAAAATGGTGAATTTCTGACAAGAGGATATTAGCCACTGGGTTTTTATTTGTGGATGCTTACCAAATTTCAAGTTTCATGGATCAAGGCGTGATTTTGCTTGATATTTACCTAATCACTGTCGAGACAAATGTCCGCCGCAACACGAAGCGCAGTACAGTGTTCCACAACTCTGTCTAAAAATAAAGTGGGCTGATCAGAGGCTCGTAAATATAAAGTAATAACGACAGAGCGCAATAGATTATTCCACTATTAATATATATCTTGATAAGCTGTAGTTGCATGCATATGTACGCGGAACTGCATTTAGTGTAGAGTGGCTTTAGATTTTACTAAAAAACTGTATTTGTTTAACAAAAAACTGTCTTTTAGTCTTGCTATCGACTTCCTTACGATTTAAAGTCTTGTGCTATCTTCATAACACCTTAGAATGTTGCGTTCTCACTGGCTTTCCAACATCTCTAATAGACATTAAAATTTAACTCCCAAAGAACTCGGCTCCGACAGGCAATTTTGCTTCGCGGTTTCAAGTCCGCGTATTCTCTTTAAATCTAAAAATATATAATAGTTTGATATTATTCTTACTGAATAATTAATTAATATTTAATTTCATTATAGCCTTTTTTAGTATGGTAAAATTTTGATTTATATAAATGAGTAGAACTAGTGATTTTGAAATAAGTAGTTAAATGCATTTGATAAATAACGATTTATGTTTTATTTTTCACTGAATTACGTACAATTTCATTTCTAGCTCGAGGGGGTGTTCAAGTTTTTGTTTAGTTTGAATTCCTACCTCGAAATCAGCTTGATGTTTGGTCAAATTGTCTGCCTTCATCATGTTCAGGTTCTTTGGCATAAATCATATTTAAGTAGTTGTATAATTGCTAGAATCCCTAAACATATAGTTTTTGTTTAGTTTGAATTCCTACCTCGAAATCAGCTTGATGTTTGGTCAAATTGTCTGCCTTCATCATGTTCAGGTTCTTTGGCATAAATCATATTTAAGTAGTTGTATAATTGCTAGAATCCCTAAACATATAGCTTTTGTAGTTAAACGAATTTACCGATCGAAATCCTTCAAAAAATCTATTTTTAATCTCTCTTTTTTTAGCAGTAATTACTACTAGAATTATAGAAAATCATCAATTACATTTGGCGAATATTTCAATTGTAACAACGTTGGCAAGGTAATCTACGTTAAAGTAAAGATATAGCCCTAATTTCTTATAGAAAGAGAATTCTTTTTTTGTCCTGAAATTGTACATTGTTACCATTATTTATGGTTGCAATATTTTTTTTTGCCGACAGAATTACTAGTATATTTATGTAATCTTTTTACTTCGAGAGAAATTGCTTCGACAGCTTTATGTGTCAATCGAATTGTTTTTGTAATTTCTTTAATAACTTTTATTTTGAATGCTTTTGTGTAAAATTAAACAACAGTAAATTGTGCACATTTATGCAGAGATAAGCTGACCTTGTTGTACTTTATTAGTCTAAACTTCTTAATTGATATCCTGTTATTTATAGGTGATATTTCTTGTTGTGCAAAATTTCTCACCGATTAAGATAAACCGAACGAAACAGTCTTTCATTGACATAGAACCACAAGCTGTCTATTCTGTCGCTTTTTAATTACTTAAGAAAACAGTTTTCTTTTTTTAATTTTCTCACTAGCAGCTCCATTAAGTTACACTAATTCCCTCTCCCTCAGAAAAAACAAATAACTTTTCTCAAACATATTTAATCCTGTTATTACTGTTAGTTTTTTTATATAGTTTTTTTATTTTTTATTGTACAATTACAACAATCTTCACATCAGCTCATGCCAGATAATGAAATTTAGTGTGAATTATGCTTTTTGTTCTTTCATTGTTTGTTTTTGGTTTTGTTGTCAAATATATACATCAACTTTTAGATCGTTTAGTTTTCTTTGTTATTTAATTATAACAAGAACGTCCAAATTCACTAGAATTGCTTAATGTTTGTTATACATTCACATGGAGGACTTTTCTTGAACTATTCTCGACTTGCAAAACGCCCCTTATCTTTTTGTCAATGCAATATTTGCCTAAAATACGCTGTGTTGAACGAGTCATCTTTACAAATTTCATTTCCTTTGATTGTCCGCGGAAAGTTGTTCAGTTCTAATGAAATCCCGTACTTTTGGTTTTATTTAAACACGTTTACATTTCGGGAATAAACAAAACTTTTTCAAGATTTTTCAAGGAAATTGGAATTGGTTGTTCACAATCTATTTGACACCTCGTCCAATTAAATAACCATTAATAATTTCTTTACTTTTGTTTTCATTCTTTCTTCTGGTAATTACTTCACTACAAAGAGAAAATGTACAGTTCTATTTTCCTTTTCAGGTGATATCGTGATTTTTACCGCTTGAAAATGATTGGATTATTCTAAAAAAAAATTCAATAAAGGAAATTTGACGATAACAACTCGGAAATGTCATTTTGAATTATAGCAAAGATAAACTAAAAAAAGCTAAAACTAACAGCTTCCTCGCTGCTCTAATTATCATTAAAGATGTGATATTCTAAACGTTAGTTAACTGATGGACTACTACATGTTCAAGTTCAAGTCGTTGTTCTCTCAGCCTTGAAGCAAAGGTTAGCTTTACTACACCTGAAGCCACACAAAGTCACTAACAATAGAAGTTGTCATCGATCTAGTTTGATCGCCAAATATCTTTGCACAGTAAACGGCGATTTTTAATTAAACCTAGTGTTATTAAGCTATTGTTAGTTACACAAAGCTGACATTATAAACACACACAGTTCTTTAGACTTGGCTGCGATTCATCAAACCTGCCCCATTCTATCAACTCGTACACATTCTGCTCGACCACTTTCCTCTCCGTTCATGATCCCATTCCCTTGTTGCTTTGTAAAAACGGATCGTTGTGTTTCTCTCGAAATAGATTGCTGTGTTAGGGTTAAACAAGACGTCAATGCGTTGGCCATAGTACGTATGATGCTTGTTTAATTTGGCATTTCCTATGTTCACTTGTATTTAGCGGATTGTTGTAACCTGTCATTTATTAGATGTCACCATATCTCGAATAATGATCATTACTATTATTCATGCTTGACGTTCAATAAAAAAGAATCAAAATTAGGAGTTTTAATACGAGGTCTTTCAGTTGGGACGATGTAATGTAGTTGAATATGTAGTGGGTACGTCTGTCGCGCGCCATAGCAACTCCAGTAAAAGCTAACTCTTAGATGAATGCATCTCTCTTTATGTCTCCCCAGGTTTTCTATGGCTTATCCATTCCACTTTAAAATCTAGATTCGTACAGTCAAAAAAATGATAATTAAAATAACCTAGTTGGTACGACTGAATTGTTCCACTCCCGCCTCTCACACCAAAATTGTTTGTATCCTTCCCAAAAGACTCATTCAAGCTCCCAAGTAGAGTGAACTGGTTTCCAAATAAAAAAATCTCAATTTTTCTATTAGTTTACTTTGTAAACTTCAAATATAATAGAGCAGCCCTTCGAAAAAAACTCTTTGTTGTTTCATAAAATTAAAGTTTTAAGGGTGTCATCGTATTAGTAAGTGGTCATCAAACCATTCGTTATTGCATCAACTTATTATCTCATCTATTTGCCTCTGACGCTACGCCAAAGTAAGGCTGGTAGCTCATACAGATTGTAGCTATGTAAGAAGTGTTTTCAAACCTTCCTATAAGCACTTCTCTTAAAGATAGTAATCTTAGCTAAGGGACTAATTCTACTAGGTTACACGACCACCTCTTCACATTAGTGTCTTCATTCCTAGTACCTGCTCTAATTGTAAGATCTTGTCTATTATTCGTTTTATTAAGTTACTGTATTTCTAAGTACAAAGGCTGTTACCTTATAACCTTGCTGAAATATACTCCTTTCCTTGGGAACAATGACAGTTTTACTAAAACTTAGCTAGAAATGTGCACCTCTCTATCGACTGCAAAATTCAATAAACATTTTTGCATCTTCATTTAAAACTTTGCTATTATTAAGATCGTCACAAAGGTTGGCTCGCTGCTCCGGCGAAAGACTAACGTCCGAAACGCCAGCTTTCAAAACCATTTAACGTTGAAAGATCTTACAAATAAACACTCTGTTTCTTAAGAAACATCGACACGGTCCGCATGCAGTAGTTTTCCATATATACATCATCCATCTGAATATGTTGTCGTTTCTATTATATTTAGTATCCATGTTATGCCTTTCTCTGACAAAATGCAGTCGCGCGTTTTTTTTTATCGAAGTGAAATTGCTAACATTTTGCTGTACTCAAAGCATGACTAGATTTCATTTTCTGTAAATTTTGTTTTGGGGACTAACTACATATTAAAATACGATTGATTAAGATGTTGCGCGTTTCTTTTCACAATCGGATCTTGTTGTCTCAATTCCAGATCAGAGCATGAAGCATTTCATTTCAGTTTGCCATAATTTTTATTTTGCGAGCTCACTTTATCAACTTTAATTATTGCTGTTGATTTGATATATTGGTCGCTTTGGCTGTAAGTGCTCAAATGGCGTTGCACACTTTCCTCCTCAAGAAAATTCGATATATACAACGATGGTGCTTAAGGAATGGGAAATTATATTTAAAATCATGTATCCCACTGGAAAACCCGCTGTTGCTGGCATCCACTGATATTATATAGCTATGTGTTTATAATGGTAATGAAGTTCTGTTCTGACAAAATTGTTTCTATTATGTTTACTAAGGTCGTGCCTTTTGGCACGGACTAGTTTGGTTCATCCAGCCCCACTCTCCTTCTCTGAGTACACCATATTATAACAAAAAGCATCTCATCAGTTGATGATTTCGTGTTAGTAAAGGTTTAGTTGTGAAATCATGTCCAAGATATCAAGATATCATTGAAATCGTTTTTCTTTTTTTTTTTCTAGTTTTTAAGAATGGTATAAGACGTGGCAATGTAATGCTTTTAATAATGCGACATCAAGATAGCTGATTATATAGCTCACCCTCTCTAAGTGGAACAATTGTGAAATTAAAACCCCTAGTATCTTACACAGCCATTTCTTAGTTCTGATGTAAGTCATATCAATCTATTGATATCAAAACATGCACAGCCTCTTTATACAAGCCATTTATTTTATTCATGTTGGCTCTCACAAGTTCTACATAAAAATGAAGCTAGTCTAAAACTATAAAAAAAAAAAAAAAAAAATTGTACAACAGTTCTTTTTCTATTAATTCTTTTCCCAGTGGTCATTTATGACTTTATATGTTATACATTATATTATTTAACTATACACCCAGTCTTTAAACGTTTCATATTCGTTTTTAACCGTTAAACATGTTCAAAAAGTATGCCGTTTTATTTGGGATGCAAGTGCACGGCCAGTTCATCATTACATTAGCTTTAAAGAAACATTGTTTCAACAAGACTGAAAAAACTTCAACATCATATCAACAAGAGTAATACAATTTTATACATTAAATAGAACACAGCTGAGTTTGTGTTTAATGTTTCCCCGATACAATTCATTGAAAAGCAACAAAGAGGTTTTCGATTGAAACGTCCAAATCGAACATATTTGTACAAATAAAGTCTATAGTCCATACAACTTTGGTCAGTCGTTCAACAACTGAGGGATTGTAATTCATGTTGTCCAGCTCTTTACAAGAATCCCTCAGTCATACTAAATATTCATCTTTTACCAGAACGTTGTTGGTTGTAGAAATGACGATGTTGCAGGATAGTGTAGATAGTCTGGAGGTTGGTAATGTGAACCCAAATAGCTACAGCTCAATGTCCCACAACTACAATATTGTCCTGATCCAGTTAGAAAGGCTCCAGCGAAGTATGGCTTATCCCAGGGTCCTTTCTCGCTCATCTGTTTACGGAATTTATATCGATGATTTTGAAACCAAATTTTGACTTGAGCTGGAGTAAGGTTTGCTATCCTTGCTAGTTCTTCTCGTTCAGGAGCTGAAAGATATCGTTGTTGTTGAAATCTTCTTTCTAGGATAAACGTCTGAGCCTTCGTGAAAAGAATCCTTCGTTTTCGTTTCTTAGGAAGGTCGGGTTGATCGTTTCTTGTGTCATCCGATTTTTCTTTCACCGTCGAACTTGTTTCGTCTTCTTTTGAAGGGATTTCTACAAAGCAGATCGAGATTAAAACATTAAAATGTCATGCAACTTAAAAGTTTGTTTCTTGTGGGATTAATTTTTTCTTGGATTTTTTATATTATTTTCTAATAAAGTTGACGGTAACTACCTTTATTGTCGCATCTGTGTAACAAGTTTACTCTAAATGAAATAACTAATACCACATCGTTGACAAGTCTTATTGTATCTTTACATTATTGGCTTACAAAAAAATCTATATTGACAAGACTTTTTGAAGCTGCGTGTTTTTATTTTCGTGAAAATAAACCTATCTTTTGTAATAGAATAATTATAAATAGGCTAATGTTATAAACTGGATTGGCTACTCAGGCAGCCTCACGCGTCACCAGTATTCTTTGAGGATCCCTAAAAGGTTTTTGAAATTAAAGTATTTTGTAGCAAGTATTCTATCTTTTCAATGTTAAGCCCTCTTAACCATGCCATCTCAGTGAACACAGCGGTGGTCTTAAAAAGAACAAATCTCTCTTAGAGCATTTCGTCCGAGTCGTGCGAACCACAGGAGATACGTACATTTTTGTACACATATGAATGCTTACCGTCAGTAGTTTTAGTATCGTCGTGTCGTGTCTTTTTAGCATCCACTTGGGTTGATTCGTCTTCTTGACATTCATTTGATGTTATAGTTTCTATTGCTGGCGTCTTGATAGCTTGTAAACTCTGCATGGTATCTTCAGGCAGATCTAAAATATCTCGTATCGAAAACGAACTCATTGCTTGTATATATGTTACTGTATCCATACAAGAACTGAAATGACTGCCATTGTACTATCATAAGGATGATTGTAGCGTCCACGGGGCGCGCAGACTGGCTGAGTGAGGTAGGTGGGGCTAGCACTTCAAAACTAGACAACCTGAAAATCACAAAAACAAATTTTGTTTTATGTCAGCAATGTGTTTTGTTAAGTGATAATAGGTGCAGAGTGCTGACAGATTTTGAAATGACAGTTGAACATTCTCAACAAATGTCATATCAAAGAACTAGTTATGACATTACCTCTTTTATTCAATACTTGCTAAAAGTTTTTCTCTTTTTCTCTTCACACATGGTTCATTTGTACGTTGAATCGTTTGTTGATACTAGTATTAATTGGATTGACGGATTAGGAAGTGTGCTGTTGTTGTCAACCTTTTGTTTTACGTACAAAATTGTCACTAACTACAAACACAGCAATAACAGCCACGCCCTGATTACTTCCATCACGCCTCCGCTAGCAGACGTTCTTTTACTATCGCTATCTATCTCTTAAAAGTTTGAACCTTTATCAATGCTATAACCATATCAGCACTTTGGTTTGATCAGCGTTTATTGATTAACTAACAATATATCGATTGTCACTAATGGTTTTCAACGCCTCCCTCTCTCATGAAATGTCAGTCTAGATCTAACCAAACGAAACGTTAATGAGCACATTCTCTTGCTACTATTTGTTCGAGAGATGGAAATCCATGGAATTGTGCTTCCGTTGGTTGTGTCAACCTCCCCAACCAAGACAAGTGACCTTTGAAAACCAATAATAAATTGTTCCTATGCATCGACAAGTGTTTGAAAATCAAACTATTATAGATTTCACCTCTCTAAAAATGTAATAAAATTGGTTGTTGCTTTACTATAGCTAGTTAAGTAATGTCCCCGACCTAAGTAGATGATAAAGTCCAACGTTTATAAATCAATCCACGCTGACAGCAGAACATTGAGTTGTGCTTGTTGTTGTTGTAATGACCGGCTCTTATTAAGCAATCAAGTATTCGTCGAATGAAACCAAGTAGTCATCAATAGTTCGTTTACATTGTAAATCGTTGTAAAATCCTTCAATGTGTCAACTGCAAATTAAGAAGGGGATATGGGCTTAGTAAAATACATTCAAGCCCCTTCGTGGGAGAGAGTCTAGCGTATAAAGAAGCGATTGATTTGAACAACCAAGCACTTCATTAATCTTTTCAAGAGCCTTGAACATCGCTCATTAAGAAATCGATCTACGTACTAGCCTGTAAAGAATCTGCTCAAACATTTCTAGTCTAACGATTACTATCGTCGTGATGATGACCATCATTGGCTCTACTATTAACAACAAGGACAACAACTTAGCGTATATTAAATGAATGTCACTTGTAAGGGCAATGGGAACACACTGGCACACTTTAAGAGATCGTAATTGCTGAGATTATAACACGAATTCTCTCTAAACCATTTACGCAAGACCTTTTGTTTATCGCGTCTTATGTACATATTTGTTCTTGTCAAAAGTTTCCATCTTTTCTTGGACGAGGACAATACGTTGACGCATCATTTGTTTCCAAATGCGTTTTACTTAAATCAATATAAAATGGTTATAATAGAATGGCTATTGGTATTATAGGACTTGCCTAATGACATGTACTTTCTGCCACAAACAACTGGTAGACCACAAATCTAGAACAACCTTTACTAATAAACTGAACAAGGTCAACTTTAGCCGAAATGTTTTTTTATTGTTCTATGTGTATTCAAAAGATTACGACTGTAATCTCTTTTTTAAACACAATTATGGAGTTATTAACAATTAGAAGCAAAATAGCAAACTAGATGACCCACCAAAGCAATTAATCGCCACTTTTCGACAAAGAGTCGTTAATAATCGTAACCGCACTCCCAGCAGTATGGCGACGTCTAATAAACAATTTTATAAAACTCTAATTTCTGCTTAAAGATGGTGGTGTAGTGTGAAAACTGCTGAATCATTTGTTGCTTGTTTTGTTATGACACATTTTGAAATGTTTATTTAAGGTTTATCAACAGCTTTTGCCTTAACAAATCTAGTTCACGTCCAACTAAAGGATGTTTGATTTTGTTAAGCGTTTTTAGGTTCGATGGTTAATCAAATTGAACGAAAACAGGTCGAGTTTGGTTTGATAATATTTTGTACGAGCTGTTGAAAATTGAAGAGGTTTAGTACTTGGCTGAATGATGGCTTGTTTTACAATGAAAACAGCCATAAAAATATCTTTGATCTCTATGGTAAATGAAGCCATCATGAATTGACATATTCCTCGCGCCGTAAATGAATGGCCTCATTTCTCTCCATTCAAAGCAAAATACAAAGTCCCCGCTTTTTTCAGGCAACATCAATATTCATTGCGGTAATTACTTCAATTGAAAATAAACCTTTTTTCTGAAAAGAGATGGTGTGTTACGCTCATATGGTTCCCTTGATCATTCAGTGAAATGAAAGTTTAACCAACTGTTTTTGTTATGTAAACGACTTCGAATTCACCTTTTTCCGCAGACAAGCTTGCTATAACTGAAATTCGATTAGAAAATCACCCATTGAAAATGGTTTGGTACCTGTTTGTAATTGGAGTTATTTTAGCATCATGTATATTAGTCAGTGGTTACCTGTCCAAGCTAGTAGACTGCTCATCTATTTATCGATATTCCTTAATTTATATAGCATTAGCTGCAGTATGCTAGATAACATCGATTATAAATTCTCGCGCTCTAATCATATTCCGTTGTAATGAAATACGATACGACGAGGAAAAACCTCTTAAAGATAGTCGGCAAATGTTCTTAAAATTAGCATAACTAGCCATCCTATTGAAAGAGAACTTTTTTCACTCTTGGCAAACACAAACTACTGTATGGGTTTAATCAAGATTCAAGGGTTTGCTTAATGGCAGACGAGTGGAACAAGAACATCAACAAACAACATTTTCACTGGCCATTTTGTTTCATTTTTGCTTCCGCAAGATGTGTTATTAGTCAATCTCGTGTAGATATATCTCATCGATGTTTGAATAAAAACCATGACTTAAGGCTGTCTAGAGTATAAAAGATACCACACTAGTGCAAATAAAGCCTAAACGATTTCTTTGTTTTGTTATTTTAATCGCAAAAGACCTTACTGTGCCAATTCTATAACAAATTTCCCTAAAATAAACAACTCTTTAAAAATGTAGCAGTTTTTCACGTTTCTGTGCAGGTTTATTTTTCGCGTTGGTTACAAAGGAACAGTCGATGCTTTCTTGGCAAAAATAGCGTGTTAATTGAGCCATCGGGTCGTTTGGATTGAAATTCCTTCAACCTCAAGAGGGAGCGGTTTTTGGATTCCTGAATGTATGTGACTAAAAAAGAAAAAGCACAACTCATAAAGATTTAATGAGCGCAACAGTTCACTATATTCCATGTTATACAGTCCAATGAACGTCTTTACCTGCTGGGAGGTTTCTGTTCGGCAGGAGAGCTTCCAAAATCATGAAACTAAATGAAAAACTATAATGAAAAACCACAAAACATCTTTTCGCTAATATGTTCTTTTTGTACGAAAAAACGACAGTTATTCCTGCCATTTTTTTGGCAAAAGTGCTTATAAAAATTCTCTGTTATGGCCAATGTTTCGTGTTGTTTTATTAATATTATGTGGGTGAAATAAAGGTATTTTTAATGGCGATGATGGTAGGTACTTGATGGAATACTGGCCATCACTTGAAATCTTTTCACATTACTCTCCATGTTTTCATATGTGTTATATGATACGTTTGACAATAGAGCGCATTTTTAAGTGGAGTCATCGTTGTTACGGTGAGCGTATGCACTGATGTCTCAATTGAGGTTTTCTATTACTGAAAAAAACTACCACAGTTTTTAGCGTTGGCTGAAAATCGACACCTATAGTTCAAGATTATAGATGTTTTTTTTATTGGTGCAATTCTAGTTGAAAATAAGTGGATGAGAGTCAATTGAAAATGAACTGTTAATTGAAAAGTTGGGCTTCATCCATGAAAGAATTGAATAGGAGAAGCTCGACAGCTATTGGCTGATACATTGTACAAGACACAAGATGTTGACCCGATGGTTTTACCACCAAAAAATTAGAATATATCTACGACTAATGGTTTAATTGACAGACTGTCAATCTTACCATGACAGGGGCAAACATTTTGTGCTAATCGCCTGGTTGTTAGACAAACAGCTTTCCCCACGTAAGAGTGCCATGTTTGGCTCGTGAACCCGCATACTTACCATTTTCTACAAATCCTTTGAAATATTTATTGAACTATTATGGAACAGATTTGTAGGTCCCCTGCTTTTACAAATTACATCTGATTTTTTTTCTCTGTTTGATGGCATGAAATGAATGGTGTTAGTTTGTGGTCGCCTGGTTCATATGGTAAAGGATTTAATTCTTATTTGGAGTCGACGTACTGTTGAACTGCAGATGAACGATTTGAAGTACTATTAACACACCCTTGCTATCAAGCCTTTCTCATTCTTAAGGCACTTACTGTCACCCATATCCTATGCAGATCAACTAGTTCATGGACCAGATCACATTGTAAACAAACTCGATTCTACGGGAGTGCACATGTCGAGATACTTGTCACAAATGACGGCATACCCTCAAAACCGTTTCAAGGCCATTAATATCAAAAAAGCAAAAATCAACCAAACGTATGAAATCGGTGAATTCAATGAGCTTACAAATATTTTGTGAACAAGCTAAGAGAACGATTCAGACATGCATCCCACTACTCCCATGAACCCACGACGCGTGTGAAAAACTCTTTCGAAAAAATACCATAGAGAGACCACCTCATTGTCACGGCCTAGAGGTTGAGTCTTCTTGATCTAAGATATTTGAGAGGTTTTTACGAAATAAACACACTTTTGTCGTCTATAATTGTCAGTTTACACGACTATCCGAGTTGATCCAGATTAAAACTTCATCTTACCAAGTGATGCTAAGACTATAAAGAATGTAGACCTTCAGTGTGCACTGTCTATTTACTTGAACTAGATTGGATCTTAAATTAACTTTAAAGAGGCCTTGTTCCCTAAATGTCTCTCTTATTTAACGATAAAAGTGGAATAATAAAATAAAATAAAAACTCTACAAGTAGTTTTGTATTGATATTGTATAAGGACATTAAAAGCTGGTCCTAATCATTGGTAGTAGTATTCTAGTGAAGTAGTCGAAGGCCAATACGAAATAGTTTGAACAACCAACGCATAGAACTGTCATTTGTAGTCTTTTCTAGCGCTGCTGTCAGCTAAGAAGCTTACAGGCTTAGATCTGACATACCATTCAATAGTTATCATTCTAATTAATAGTGTTGTCAATCCCGTCACCACCTTATCCTATCAATAGCAGTTGACTTAGCAGAATTTGGCAAACCTTTGTTTTGTGTCAAACATCTTGTTCACGAGTTGAGTGGCTCGACACACCCTGACGTCAGCAATGGTGTCGTGGCTCTCTGAGCATGACCGTTGTGTGCCTGATAATGGAAACCATTTGAGACCGTGTACACAAGAGTAAAGTAACAAGCCATGACTTCGTTCTCCGTGAAGGACATCCTTAATCTGAGTGAGTCCGCAGCACGCGCAACAAGAACCGAGTCGACGCCAGAACTATCGGTAAACTTTGAAAAATGTGGCGACGATAACAGATCAACGGAGGCTTGTGGCGTGGCGTCTAATCACTCACAGAAGTCCTCATATACAAGTAAGACAAGTCTTGATTTTGTATCTTTGATCGAAATGAACCATACTTCAAGTGTAGGGGTATTATGGCCGGTGATACGTAGAACTACTCGAACTTAAATTTGTTTGTTCATGACATTTTTTGGAGGACTTGAATTCTAGTGAATCGTGTTAGGGGGACGTTTGATGAAGAATATAGTCTTCTGGTGGCTAGTTTACAATTTTGACTTGCTGCAAGTGCCTTCTTAAAGTTGCGCTGAAAGTTGTATTTACTTAATTACTGCGTGAAAAATCATGTTAACTGCGTGAAAGATAGGCTGGACACAGTTAAGCACCAAACTAGATGAGATTAACTAGTAACTTGTGTTATTTTGTTCTTAGCGGAACTTACAATTTGTGATTTCGCATGCAAGACATCGTTAATGAGACCTTTTGCGGGTTTTTTCTCTGTCACTGATTGTTAGTGTTTTTCTTCCAGATTCACAAGAAATCGAAGAACCAATAAGCCCTGCATCAAGCGATCAACACAATGAATCAAATGACGAAAAGAGGGACGATGGAAGCGATCCTCCAAAGAAACGGAAACGACGAGTACTATTCACAAAAGCACAGACCTATGAATTGGAAAGACGATTTAGACAGCAGAGGTATTTGTCGGCCCCTGAAAGGGAACAACTTGCTCGAATTATAAATCTAACACCAACACAAGTTAAGATTTGGTTTCAAAATCATCGATACAAGTTTAAAAAGCAAAATTACGAGAAAGGTTCTTTAAACGATCCTCCTCCGTTGTTCACTCCTCGCACTGTTCCCGTTCCTGTTCTTGTTCGTGACGGTCAACCATGTCATGGAGCGGACTTGACTAATTTTAGTTATCATCATGCCGCGGCTGATTTTCTTCATTATCCACCGGTTAGTGCAAATTATATGACGGCGCATCCTTACTGGACTTGGTAGCTGGGAAATGCGCTACTCGAGAGAGAGAAAAAAAACTTTAATTACGTGAGGAAACTGATGTGATGACTTGTTGAGATCCAATCTACTGTATTACGTGCATCTCGTCAAAGAATTGAGAGTGGCGATGGCTTTTCACGACAAATTACTGCAAGATCTTTGCGATTATAAGCGTTCAAATCATATACAGAAACTGTACAGACATTAAAAGCATTGACAGTTATTTTATTGAATTTTAAAATCGAAATTTCAAGTATTGCAGCTATCAGAGCCGGTGAATAATGCTCATATTCGTTCTTTCACCGCTTCAAACGATAACAACTCACGCACTTCACAATATGTTTAAATCGAGTATCTATATTTGTTTTCCCCAACATACTAGATGTTCATAACTTTTGTGTATTTTTGAAAATTCATTCGTTTTGGAGAGGCAGGTCGTTTTGATTCGATGAGCGATCTTTTGAGACGGGCCAAGTGAATAGCTCTTGTTGATGATGAGAGCTGATCTCTTGCAGTGTTGATTGAATTGTAGGACGAGATCGAAGTCTGATACGACAAGGCCGCCTCTCATCTCTTGTCCTGCCTCCCCTTAACGTCTATTTGTACATAGGATCATTCGCAAATATAAAAATCTTGACAGCTCAACTCTTTCAATAATAAATCTATATATATAAAGCTAAGTAGCGAAGAACCAACGGCTCATGTTTTGGCCCATGTGAATGATCAAAGTGATCTTTTGACATAAGTGATATAACCACAAAAACGAAGATGTGTCTAACAAAGGGGCCAGTTTAGCAAACAACACATTGCTCAGGGTCTTTTTGTACTTCAGATCAGATTTTCGTCGTGCTTGTTGAGATAGGCTGGTACAAAGGAACACCGAAGCCCTAGAAAACGCTTTTTAAACCATCGCGACTCGTCTAGTTTTTGAGGTAGGTCATAAGATAATCAGGAGCGCGCTCTTTTGGATATAAACGCATTGTAAATTTTGAAGCCTAATTGATGAGTGGAGTGTTTGCTCGTTAGAAGTATGGAGGAGGGACATTCACTGGATTGATTCTAGGAAAATCGATTCATGTTTCGTTTGGTTTTAAGATTAACGGAAAGATGGCAACAAACTTACTAGTGCGAACAAAAGGCTGACTCTGTTGCCATTCATTGTCAAATCAATCGTTCAACAATGACTCAATGAAAGTCCTTTTTCCTAGCAAGTCTTTATGTACACTATGGCGGGTATAGTGACACAAAGACTAAATTAGGTCTTTGTGTTTCCTTGTCCTAAAACTCAAACTTGCTTGTGGTTGGATTTACAACTTCGCCACAACATCAATTGCGGGTGTTGATTTTTTCTGCTTGCTAGCTATTTCCATGAATCACCGGTCTATATTCTCATTAATAATAAGACACGACCAACTTGTGGTTCAACTTGTACCTGACTATTTCCCTACAAGTGTTAATCGTTTATATTTTTTAAAAGTTATTAACAATTGTTATTCCAACACCTCGGTAATCCTTCGTTAGCTTGCGATAGTCGTATCGCTTAAATAACCCAAGTGCACATCCAAAATGAAACTTATATATCAAATCATTCCATAGAGTATAAAAGACAAATACTTATTGCCGAAATACCATTGAATATACTTGTAACTAAATTTTGTTCATACATATAAATAACATATATTTGAAATAGTAGTGTTTTAATACTATACATGAAAACTAAAAGTGAATAAAGTCTATTTATGTTGTTACTATGTGTTGAAGTATCTGGTCATAGTAAAACAATTTCTCTAGACTTCGACGACTGACTTCGACTGACAATGATTACTGCTCAAATCATTTTAGGATTTCAATTGGATTCGGTGGCTTTAGTGTTAATACTGTTGATAGGGTAAAATATCTTTGCTTCAATGGAATTAAAAGTGGACTAGAAATGATAGAATAGGTTTAGAACATGTTGTTACGGGTGTTTCTTTAGGTTATAAAGTGGACAAAATTCATCCATGCATTAACCTTCTCAAACATTACCACAGATTTACTCACTTTGAAGTCATTTATTTTCATGTTATATTTTTTTAAAGTAATATGTCTTTTTAGTGAAAGTCTGACACTAACTAGCCTGTCCAAACGCCCTGTTTTTGTTGTGAATGTACATGGAAGAAAGTCCAACATTGTTGATCCATTTCAAGTGTACAAGTGAACAGACTTGTCTTGGCAAAAAAGATGTTAATCCCCCTTCAAACAAGAGTTTCAAGTTTCTTAATTCTAAAGGAGTAATTTACTTAGGCAGTGGTTCCTCTCTAGAAAGTTGTGAAATAAGAAAAGCTTGATTAAGAACTAAGCCCCCGGAACAGTTTGTAGATTCATATTGAAAAACCTGCCTAGTGTATTGAATAGCCCCTTTAGCTATTTGGAGATGGCCCATGAAATAGTACAACATACCACACTCCAGATCTATGTCAAAAACTCTACAGACAAGAGTGATATGAATTTTCATTTTAGTTTCTACTAAGTAGCTATATCTAGATGAGTGAAGGACAGCTCTGAGATAGAACAAAACTGCTCCAAGGCCTTTTCCACCAAATTTGGACTCTAAACGTTAATCTCATTGTTATTTACTTTCAGTATTTGCATCTCGATTAACAATTTTATTGATTTACAAGTACAACGTTTGGCTAAAACTAAAAATACTTCAAATCTAGAATGTCAGTAAAAAATCCAAAGTGAATTTGTATATTGGGGGGTGAACTTTGGTGTTTTCTTAGAAGCAATAAACTAGTAAAAGGTACTTGAGCTCTGCTAAGACATCTGTCTTAAGTGAATTATATTTATCAGCATTGCAGATAACACAGGGAAAGGTAGTCGAGTATCCGATGAGATGAAAATAACGCATGGGTTTTTGAGCCTATGGTGTATTGCGTCCACTCGTACAACAGGAACTTAATCTAAAATTAAAGAAAACATACCAACGCCTTGTTGACGTCCAAACTATAGTGATTTCATCTTGAGGTGTTCGTCAAGAGCTTCTTGTCCAATTTTGAAAGGCCATCTCAATATCTTGTCGTTGTGAGCTTGAATTGAAATTGATTTCAAACTATTTGATTTAACTTGATCGGGGATTTCGATTATTTATTTTAGCTTAATTCTGACATTTATAAAGAAGGTCATTTTTTTAGCCAAATTTCCCATGTTTATTGGTTTGGCTTTAGCTTATCATAAAAGAGCAATAAGATCACTGAGGATCTTTAAACCTGAGAAGAAAAAGAGAAAGAAATGGATGAAACCATGCAAATGATTCCAAAATTTTGTCAATTTTTTAAATCAATTTTTGCATTAATTGGCCTAAAAAAACTATGAAATTTTGCAATAGCAAATAACTGATGAAGCAAATAGGTTGTGCTACCTCTTTTCTTTGAGTTTTCTGTTTTGGATGTTTGATCATAATTTTGTTTATTTTTTTAAGTTGGTTGAGATTGTTGTATGGTGGGTTGTACAATTCCCTTTTATGTTTTTAAATAATGTTTCATGCTTTTTATGTTTTTATGTTGATGGGTGCTTACGTTGTAAACACTTGATACTCTTAAATTTTAGAACAAAATTCAATTTTTTTCTTTTTTCAGATTTTTTTCATCTTTTAGAATTTGGTATGTTTTCTGAATGTTTTTAAGTGTCTGATATTTGTGTATTCATTCCTTTATGCAATTGTCAATGAAAACTCTCTTAAGAAATGTCAATGAGAGCAAAGAAAACTCTATAAGGTTGTTTTATAAAAGTGATATGTAATGTTTGCTTGTCTTGAGATGAAAAAAAGAGCCGACAAACAAATACTCTCCAAGTATTACGTCTGCGAACAAATCTCGTGAAGTAGGCATACTTCAAATGGTGCACATAGTGTAGTTACTAGTGCACCACGGATAGCCTACGGGGTCTACATCTCCTCCATCAATGCAATTTTAGATGTGTTTTTTCTACAGGTAAAAGGATGGAAGCTTCTGAGTATGATGTATGACAAAAACAAGCAATTAGTTATTTTTGGGCCGAATTGCAATAATGAAAAGGGTTCGTGTGAGTGCGGGGAAACTGTTATCAAGCTGACGATTACCAATATCCCCTTGTGTCAGTCACGTCCATAAACTAAATAGCCTCCGCTAAATAAACTATATCTTCCACCTTACAGAATACAAAGGTGTTGTACTTTTCACCTTCATATCATGACTAATAAATCAAAACTATGGTTTTTTTTTCTGTTTTTTTTTTAATGATTTTCACACCAACGCGAAGTAACAACTATGATATCGATTGTTGTGAATTTCGACGTTTAAATTAATTGATTGGTTTTAGGAATTGAAAAGAAAACGGGATAACTGGCAATGAAATCATATCATATCTTTTTATGAGGCCTGTTAAAAGCTCTCTCCCTAATGACAATCAAGATATGACTAGCCCGCAGTGTGTTCAAAGGACAGTAAAACAAAACATTCTTTTGTACTACAGTGACTAATGCGACATAACCCTTGATGGCCCTTACTTTCTAGTAGGCTGCTCTTTGGTTTAATGCGATGCTTGTCGAGTTTTTCAGTGCTAATCGTGTTCGCTAGGTCAGTTTCGGGTTACTACTGCTCTTAAAGTCGCTCATTCATGAGTTGGAGTACTCCTGCAAATGACTTTAAGATTTCATAATGCATAGCCGTATCGATTATCACTAGTTGGAGGAAATTGATTCATGGCTAGGAGAGGTTTTGTATGAATGCCGTCTTTAGATCCTGTTCCTATTTGTTTTAAAATACTGCGCGGATCGGGATGTTTTTGTTGTTGGTCTTTTACTTGAATCTACCGTTTGTTAATGGCTGCGCTGTAAATAGTATGGGATCATGAATGTGAAATACGCTCTTAATATGACCTATCTAAACGGATTCTGTCATCCCACTAGAAAAACAACAAAAATGAGAGATAAAAGTACAATAATCTTAGATCACTTAGTGACCGACTTTCACTTTTAATCTACCTATCTTGGAAAACAAGAAACGACAATTGCCTTCGACATACATTTAATAATTTATCACCAGCTAGCCCCCAAAAGTCGATTGATTTCTAACAAAGTGGACTCGATTTTCATCCCTTGCTAAATGGCGCTTTCTAATTGAAAACACTAAATCGTTATTAAAAGTGAGCTTGATTGAATCAACAAGCTCGCAAATCAGATGCTTTGCCGTGCTATACAGTATCACAGTTTGTATATGATTGAACGAGCAAAGCGACAAACTGGCTAAGTCTGATGATACCAAATAAATATCATGAGATTACTAGCTAATGAGGGTTGATCGGAAATAGAGGCCTCGCTGAAAAACCCATTCACAAGTATACTTGTCATTTTGATAAATGCATGTGCGTATAGCGAGACGCAAGCAAACGCGGAGCTGGTATTCCACCGTTCTTACAAGTACTGAAACGTTGATTAAAATGACTATAAGACTTGATTCTAAAGGACAATAAACCAATGAACTATACATTCAATTCAAAAGCGGGTATCAAATAAGAGAATGTGAAGAAAGACTACTATCAAATAAAAGAACAAGTGATGATCGATATAGTGCTTCCTGATGAAACCAATATGATTAGCTCATAGCTTAGAGTATACCATACAGTTAAGCAAATATACAAACCAAATAACTCTACTGTTTGATAGTGCTATATTTATAAGTATTAAAACAAGAATAAAATTAACATTACAGGATCACAATCTCTTACATTCCGCTATGTGGGCAAAACGTTTTCTAGATTCAAAGGTCTGTACTCCTGGTCGTTTGGTAAAGCTGGAGACGCAGAGACGCTGGATTTAGATCAGTTTCAGTATTGAAAGCTTGAAGAACAGTATAGAATCTCGCATGATCGATTGATGTCTTGATTCTAGATTGTACGATAGTTAGCTGTATTTCTATACTAATACGTTTATCTTGATGTGAATAATATAATAAGAGAGGTTTCGTCATAATCCAGTCCCTGTTTTGTGTCAGCATCTTCATCAAGCTCTTATGTTGAGAATGACTTACATTTGTAAGTGGTATCAAAGACTACCGAAGCAAAATATATAAACAACGCTATTTCGTCTTGATAATGATCTCGTCTATTTTGGAGACAAATTTCTAGTTGGTTGATAGTTAGCAGTAATAACAGGCGGAGCGGTCCTACGAGGTGATTAAAGACTACGAGATTTTTATACCTTCAAATCAAAACACATTCTTTTTTTCCTTACAAATAGTATTTATCTTGCTCTTAATTGCAGCCAATAATTCATTTACATCTTAAGGTTAATGAAATATTTCGTGCCTTAGCTCAAACCACAAACGAGTAACTCAAAACCGAGCGAAAAAACAACCAACCACATTGCTATTGTGCGCCGTTCTATGCAAAAACGAGTTGGTCGATGATAAAGGGCGTTGACGCCATTAGCTGACAACACTAAAAGTCATCAGTAATCTAGCAACTAGTTATCCTTCATTTAATCATTACTAAGACTACATTTCTAGTTGTTCTAGCTCATTTTTGCCAGGATATCACTATCAATGCCATGCAATACTGTCCTGGCGCCTTGTTTCTCGAGAGGGTACTCAATGGCGAGGACAACGCTCCTCCTTCTTGCTTTTTTTATGACGTTTTGACCACAGATAGGATATGTTCTCTCAGTCGATCATATTGCTGCTATTATGAAGCAAACTTCGTAGAATTTGCTCTTGCAGAGGTTTGTGTGGGTTAGGTATAGTGGGGTAGAAAGCGACACCCGTTATTGGGTGCAACGGCGTTTCGTTCTAGCAGTAAGTACGCTTAACCGTTGTTGCATGTGTATATTTAAATCTAGATATCACGCTATATTTTGCTAATATTCTAAATGTTTGTTGACCATTATCTATCAATCTATCCGTATTAACCTGGCTCGTTGTTGCTCTGCTGTCCAAGATGGTGGCCGACTGTCAGACAGTACAACGAGGCGATCTAAAGATTATTACTCAAATTTCCCTTTATAGACACTCGTTACTAGTTATCAACCGCTTTGACGTTCGTACAATGTGTGCTGCGAGTAATGATGTGAACATCGAGCATACTGTGTTTACGGTTCGTGAAAATGAGGGCAGGGTAATTACACTCTGGGGTTTGAATTTACTCATGTCAATAAAGTTGATTGCACTTTGAGGTTTGTGGCTCATAGTTGATCCTCTCTTTTCTCCTAAAATGAACACAATGATTAACTGTTTGGGGATTTTTGCGACGCCAGACTAACGATGATTTTCTCAACTGAGTCTTAGCTGAGCGTGGGGTGTATCTGCAGAGTGGAATGGATGAATTAATGTACACTGAAAACAAACTGAGTGTTTTGGATAATAGTTTTATGTGGTCTTGCCACTTTCCCACTAGTGAAAGCGATCCACCTAACTGAAATCCATTCAACACAATTCTATTGGTTGATACGTGTTTAAATGTGCTTCTTGTTTTTGGTTTCTTAATGAGTTGTGCCCAGATGGCGTATAAGATATAATGTTACAAGCAAACTACGCTGAATAAATGCATTAAAACCAATGGCTTTTTATTGCTATAGTCAAAGAATATAATCGTGTCGAAAACACTGTTATATAGTTGTCAAGAGTATTGCTTGTTTTGAACCAGTTTTCTTTTTCAAACTGTAAAATGGCATACCAGCTTCATATCGACTTTGTTTAAGAAAGCCCAGCTGAATTCATCCCAAGAAGTTCGTGTTCAAATAAACTCATAAGATTAATATTAAATTCTCTATTCTAGCAGACAAACCAAAGTTTATTTAGTGTTGTCGGTCAATATGCCAGTACAGCCACGCGTCTTTGATTCAGTTTTAAGTAAGTACAACATATAACGCTTCCCGTGTTATGTTACCCGACACCTACAATGGCGCGCTGAAATTTCGCTACATCAAGTGAGTAAGCAATTCTGTCGTTATTCACCACGAAAACGTAACTATAACAAGCTTTAGAATTTTCCACACTTTGACTCTATAAGGTATGTTTCTTGCATGTCATCCTTGGGACAAATCTAATCTGTTTTATTAGTGTTTTTTTAGTGTGAAAAGTTGGAGTGTAGTGTCAGTCAATCTTGTGTTTTTTCATTATTCTTTGGTTCACCTGGCCTTCAATATTTGACCAGGGCGACTGTTGCAAGCAAAATTACTAATGAACCTTTGCCAAAACCAATAGTTCAACCAGAAAAACTGCCTCGACATGTGTTTCAGCAAGATTTGAACTTTTTAGAACTTTTGCAAATAGAGAAGATTTCTAGAACTTTACAGTAAGGTTAATTTAAATGTCTAATGATAAAAATGTGAACATTTCAAAATAGGCAAAATAGTTAGACGAATTTCAATTATGTTTTTTCGTACAAAGACAATAGTTATGTCATTGTGTGAAAAAGAAATTAAAAGAAAAACTTTTAGCCATAGCTGTTAAATTTGGTTTGTCCAACAAAGACTTACATGTTTTTAAACCTAAATTGCTAAAATGTACTACTAAAAACAAAACAAAAATATTGCTGCAGATCTCACAATTACTATTGAATTATATCTCAAGCTGATAAAAAACCTTCGGTGCCATTAAAAAATCAGAGAGAAAAATATCCGACCCTTTCAAACACTAAAAAATCCGAAACTGTACACAAAAAAATGAATGAGATATTTCTTTTTCGTCAGTTTAAAAACTGTTTTCTTTTATATTGGGTTTTTCATTTTAAACTAAGTATCTTTAATTTCAAGATTCTGGAAATATATCAACATATAAAGCTGTCCCTACTAAACTCAAAAAAGGTTCCTAAATCACTTTATCAAGCCGTTAGAAGCACACAAATCCCTTCTCTACGAACGCATATATAAAATACGCAGAAGGTAACAGTTTCCATGGGTGCAAGCTTAAACTTCTATGTGTCCTTGTTGTGACCTCTTTAAAAGTTTAAACAATATAACTTTGCCATGAGCATTACAAGCAAAAAATGTTAGTCTTGTCTATTCGGTTCTTTTAAGAGTGTTATGAATGTTGTAGAACAAAAGAACAATTTTATCATGAATTGGACCCCCTTGGTGCATAAATGGCTGAATAACCTCTGCTGTCAATTTGTTATTGTCCTTTCATAGACTTTAGAAGATATTGGTCAAGAAAACTGAAAACCTAAGTTTGCCATAATTAAGATAAAGTTAGTTTTTGAAAGATTGTTGGTCCTTTTTTTTCTCCATTTTTTATGTCAGTAGTTCTTCAAATGGTGTGATTTTTTTGAAAACTTTTTTTGCAAAAAGGTCTTACAATATAAAAACAATTTATAAATAAAAGAAAAAGAAGACACTTGAATGTATAGTTTCGGGATTTTTATTCTCTCAGATTTTTTTCTCTCGGTATTTTGTTTTGATGAGCCAGCCAAATATCATATCAACTTTAAAACAATTAATTTTATTTTCCCTTTTTCCTTTTCATGTATGATTCAGACAACATCTATTGGTTCGATGCTTGGAAAGGTTATACATAAATGAGCAGCAATTCAATTTTCTTTGTGCTCCTCGAAATATATATGCAGAACATCTTTGAGTTTTAAACAATCATTGTTTTTGTAGCATTTAATTCATCATATGCCTTAATTTAATTTAGCTTTTTTAGGTTATTCATTTATTTTCCAGCAGTAAAAGAGCTACTAACAATGGTTTGGAGTTGTTTTTCTTTGTTTCCCTGTTCGTGTTTCTCAGCTTTCTTATTTTGTTCTTGTTGTTGTTCTTCTTGCTGTTGTTATTCTTCTTCAGTATTTTTGCTTTGTGTTCTCTTTTATCGCCATTTCATTTCCAAACCCCTCTTCTTCCATGTTAAAATTATAATAATATCTATATCAATTCCTAAATATAATTCCTAACTTTTTACATCTATATCCAACTTTATACATTCTTATTTAATCATCTATATGCTTTCTCACAACTTCGCATGCGCAAATATCCGTAAAAAAGGACACGAAAATACAATTTATATTGATTTAAACTTTTATTCCTTTCCTTCTTACATGTGATCGCATTTAAAAAAAGTTATTATACAACTATGGGTTTTTAATGTTGGCGTAAAATAAATCAATAGAAATAAGTCCACTAGTAATTTTCTTCTATATATAAACTTTTTCCATTTTGAAATGCACTACAATCGGATTTTTTATCAGTGAAAATCATTAATTGGTGATTTACACAGTTATTCTTTAAGGTTTTACTTATCTCAATGTCTGATTAGATACTTTTAGTGAGGTTTACAAATCTAATAAGTTATCAGCTAAGATCTGTAAGAATAGTGATTCTCAATTTTTTTCTGAACGAAAGAAAGTACACTTAAAAGGCGGTTACCAAGTCAGTTTTCGTGATGTGAAAACGAGAAAACGTTTTTCTTTTTTTGTTTCATATCGTTTTATTATTATTTAAGTTGTTGTTTTTTCTTTTGCTTTTATTTTCTTATGTATTATATATATATAAAGTATATATTAAAGACAAGTGCTGGCATAGCTTTTTCTTCGAGTAATGTCATTGCTTTACTGGCCCATACTTTACTTTTTTGATGGAATAAAATTTGTCTGGTTGCAAAACTACATAAAATTATCTTAGTTCCACTCATGTATATTGCCGTTTATGTACATTTTTTTCTAAAACAAACGTTTCAGTTCGTTTTTTGCGGAAAAGTGAATTTATAGTTGTTGTATTGATGTTATGACAACAATTCATTGACCATTCAATTTTCTTCATCTTTGTTCAAGGATTTTGTATTTGAAGTTTAGGTACTATCTTTATACTTTTTGTACAATATTGTACATGTTTTGAATATCATAATTTTTCAATTTACTTACTAGTCGTTTTACGAAAGACAGTCCAGCATAATTTTGCGTTTTGATTTTTTTTCGCCCTATTTATTATTATTATTATTATTATTTCTCATTCGTGTGCTGGACCGTTACCTAGCTATTTTAATATCTTTTAGTTGCTGGTTTGGCCTCGGGCTTCAATATCAGTAGAGTGTTTTATCAACCGCTTTATTCACTTTGATACCCTTTAATGTTTTTCGATGGTGTTTTTAGGAAACAAAACTCGCTTATGTGTGTCAGTCAATTTTAAATTAATGTAATGGAATTTGTAGGATAAGATACTTACAATATTTGATGGAAGACGGTAATGGTTATTTCTCTTCCTCATAAGTAAAAAAAAAAGGAAATATAATATCCTGGTTCAGTTATTTTTTGCAAAATTCCGATATGTTAGAGTTTGTCGTGTGAAAATGGTAAACCTTATCCTGGTTATAATATAGTTTACAAGCAGTAGGGAATCAAAAACGAACGCCGAGATTTCGCTTTTTCAAATGTGGACGATTACCGTCGCTGATATACAGCGTATAACATATATGCGTGTATGTAATGAATTCCGTGAAAATTACATTGTATTGCATCAAATGCATAGAGATACACGAATTTTGTAATGAGCTTGGACGTTCAAGTTAGAAGGTTTTCTTTTTTCAGATGTTCAATCCATATCTACACGGATGTTTTTCCTTTCTTTAAATTGGTTACTTGTTTTTTTCCTTTTTTTTGTGAATTGGATGGTTATGGGATAGAAAAATTCCTTAAAAGCAAGGGTTACGATGTTTCCTTTTTACGTGTTCTGTTATACGTGCAGTAAAATCTGATTTTACTTGCTACCTGGCTCATTTGCTAACACAATGGATAATAATTTATTATCATATCTGAAAAATCCTACAGAAAAACTGATTGTTATTTCCATCAAAACGGATTTATGGTTCGTTTTCACGAACGCATTTCATAATTGTTAAAGTGTTGGCGCTGTTTTTGTGTGATTGAAGAAGTATTCATTCAGTTCCAACTCTAAACAAGGCCTCTTGCTTCACAGCATCGTTTTTAAAATCAATAGAATAGACACGAGCATCCGATAAAGAGCTCATGACGTTTATCTAAGTAATTAACAGATCAGCCAATATACCCGGGATTGTTTGCTTATTCCACATTTACAGCTCTCATAACCTTCAACGCATGACAGATGTTTGTTCTCTAACGGGATCTGGTTGGCTAAACTCTTGAAAATCTTCATTGGCGATCCTATTTCGGATGTTTATATATAGCTATTGACAATAGCAATCACATCGTCGTGATTTCTAACCATTTCGTTCAAAACCCGGTATTAATACTCGTCACACGTGCGTTCTTCCTTGTAGTAAAGAGCAAATAACGTGAATTCAGGGTGTGAATATTATAATTTATATGATCAGGAGTCGTGATGTATGCGCTATCAGTCGTCCGTCGATTATTGTACGTCGTGTATACGTACAGACGGTGGGAACGGTACCGAATGCCGCTGTGAAAGACCAAGAGTTGTCTACTATTTCTCTCGACGCGCAGTTCCTAGCTCATTCACTGTGCTAACATATAGAATGTCATGTTATTATTATTGCTATTGTCTATCTTATATAGAAACGTGTCTTGTTATTAACACTACTCATTTGACGTCATCTCATTATTGGTTCTTTTTCTCTTTAAGATACCGATATGGCTAAGGCCTGTCCTGGATTGGAATGTCCTTCCCCATGGGGTAGCCGAAACATATAAACAGAGCACTACACTCCGCAGCGAATATTCTGAATGCTTTGTTGAAAGGAAAATCTTTCTATGTTATAGTTGAATATCCAGGACAAATGCCATTATTCAACAACAGCATAGAATCCTGACATGTAGCTTTGAATCCACGCGCTCATATTTTCATTGGCACAAAAACGTTTTGTTCCGTGTACCAGGTGCTTGTATAAACTGTTAACAATGGCCGCCCAGTTTTGATTAACTTACAGTTCCTTTATATAGGCAGTACAACGGTTTTTCTTTCTTGTGTTGACAATTCAGTTCTACTGTGGGAAGAGCTAGTATTTCCAAAATTAATAAAAAACATTTGCAGCTTTGTTCTTTTTGTGGTGGATCTCTTTAAACAATTTAATAATCTAATGAACTCATCTTCAGTTCAGACTTGGAAAAATGAAGAAGAATGCCTTTAACAGTAATAAAAACATTTGCAGCTTTGTCCTATTTTGACGGACAAATTAATTTAACTCATCTCAGCTGATTGTACGCTTGAAAAAGGGAGAATTTCTTTTCAGTTAAGTTAAAATGCCGCAAGGCTTATACGATAATTTTTTGTGTGGATTTAAACTATTAGTTTTGCTTTAGTTTAAAGATGCCAATAAAACCTTTTTGACTTTCTCCCCTTTCTTGTTAATGTGTAATGGAGTCATTTTGAAAATTACAAACAAAAAGTAGAAAAAAGGTGTAAAAGGTCGCATGATGTAAAGACAACAAGGGTAAAAAAGAAAAAATGAGTAGTCACACGAATTCAAAGGAGAGGAAGAAAAAGAAGGTAAAGAAAGAAGGAGATCAAAGACATCGAAAAAAATGATAGAGCAATACTAGAATCACAAATACTCAAGAAAAAGCAACTAACAACTATAACAAAACATAGAGAATAACATAAAAAATACAGACTATTATTCTGAATTAGTATTCATTTATTCTTATTACAATAATGCTATAATTGTTTGACGAGTAAAGAGGAGAATAGATGTATGAAGGTTATTTGTGAAGATCGTGGTCTGTACTATGTAAGCCAGGTGAAGCTCCAGTGTCCACAAGAATATGGTTTCTTGAAAATCCTGAGATATCATGATTTGTTAGTTGCATAGTACCGCTTGATAAATCGCTTCGCAAACGCTTGTTAAATCGCTGGGGGCTTCAAACAAGGAAAACCTATACTTGTGTATCAATTGGTCTATTTAGCTACAGGGGAGGTATTATTGTTCTTACCCATCGGGGTATTCATTTTACCAACTGCATGATTGTTATTGTTTGCACTTTAAAATCAGTATGATGGCGAAAGAGTTATTTTTTTATAAACTCTGTAACTAGTCAATCTAATGTCTTTCAAAAAAAAATTTACGTTCAAGAAACACGGAGTTTCGTTATTTCCTTGTTGCTCGAATCAATGAAGGAATCGTTCGTTATGATGCCGCCCTATTGAATGACTAAAACTTTTGTTACTGACTCAATTAACGCATTTCTAACTGTAAAGTAGGTGTTAAAAAGGTGAAAAGTGTTGTGTGTTCTTTGTCGGTGGAGGAGACTACGTCTATATTTTGAACAGATCCGATTGCACAGTTTTGTTTTACATTTCGTATCTTCGTCGTCTAGCTACATAATTTTCTCCTTTTTTTTTCAGTTTTGATTACTTTTCCATTTCCATCTTTTTTATTTTTATAGACAAGTATGCTCAAACTCTGGAAACTGAACAAAATTCAATTGGACTGATAAACGGACACGTCACAATTCTCAGCAACTCTTTTTATCATTAAAAATGAAATACAGCGTTATTAAAAATAAGTTATTTAACATCAAAAAC
The DNA here is from genome assembly GCA_918843875.1 of Diadumene lineata. Classification (NCBI taxonomy): domain Eukaryota; kingdom Metazoa; phylum Cnidaria; class Anthozoa; order Actiniaria; family Diadumenidae; genus Diadumene; species Diadumene lineata. The sequence goes on from OU974069.1 coordinate 33,681,867, forward strand.
ATTTTTCTTAAAGAAATTTGTTTAATAGTGATATTTCATAAAATAGTTCATATATGTTGCCTGGTGATAATGGCAAAAAGAGTAGATTCATCATGCAAGGTCCTTTGGAAACAAGTATTTTGGGAATTTTTTTACTCAGTCATGTTTCAGGTTCATTCCCATGGGATCTCAGCAGATCTCGGCCGTGGAGATGTCTTACTTAATTTCTCCATTTATATTTTAGTGTCAGCTTATTATTATTCTATATAAACTTGAAGCATGGGTTCATTAAACTTATACTTAGTCAATAGCTTTCTTAAGAAAATAAGTAATATTCACATTTGTAGTGTATTTTTTATTTGCCGACGAACGTATGAAAGCAAAGAATTCTTTTCTTGTGTATATAATATGCAATAATCCTGAGACCATCTGGCTTCCTTCCCAAGAAGATCAAATGATCATCAACACTCGGTGAGTTGTAGGCTGTTAGACGTGCCAGAGTTGTTAACGTGACCCGTATCTGAACCAACGGAAGAGATCTATATTACAGTCTATCTACACTAAATACCTTGGTCTTATCTCAAACCTTTTAATGATGTCTACAAAGACCTATGGTTTGCTAGTAATTTTTTTAAATTCATAATAAGGTTATTAATTGACTTGAAACAATGCAAATCAGGGCTGATAATCAGCAAAGGTATTAGTGCCATCAGATGACTTATCTTGGGCTAAACTACTAGCCATGTTTGTAGCGAAAAACAAAAGCAATTAGACGCTTTATGCCTGAAAAACTGTTAATGGCCTTGCAGAAATTGTGTGAGATTGACTATCACTTCATCCGCTTTCTTTGTTTAGCTCAACTATTTTCATCGATTGTGTTAAAGACCCTTAAAGATTGGAGTCTAGATGAGCTTATGCGGTTTAAAATTGAGCTATAACTTCATCTAGTTTCTTTATTCGTTCATTCATTCATTCTTTCGTTAATGAGTACAGAATAAATAAAGGACGATTCTTTCTTCCTTCATCTTTTTTTATTTCTCCAAATCTTTTCTCATTTCTTCTTTTTTTATCCTTTCTATCGGTTTTTCTCTGTCTTTTTTTCCTCTTCATTCATGCTTCTTTCATTTTTATCTACTCATTTGATTGGTCTTTTTTTAATTCCCAAAACAATATAATTTTTTTTTAAATCTAATTACAAAACCATTTGATGCATGTATCTATTAAAGCTCACGCAACATGAAAGCCAACATACAACATTAATTATTAAATAATATATTCTAATTTAAATTAAATGGCTTCTCAAGGCAGACGAAACATGAAATTAGTTTTAAAAATGGGCTGGTTTTTTAAGTTGTCTTTTTGACATTAAACTTGAACGAAAGTTTGAATTATAATTATCACGAGCTGTGTGCGTGTGATTCATGTCTTCATTATTCAATACGTTCTCTTCGTACTACACCACTTCGTTTATTAATTTTTAAAATTTTAACGCACTTTTGGATAGTTACATCTTGTGCTCAAATATATGTACAAATAGTTCGTGCATGAATAATTAGTTGATTAACCGACAACAAATGTTCCCCATATATAATATTAGATCCGAAACCGTTCTTAATCAGGAAGTTTAAAATAACAATTAATCAACAATATTTATATAAATAAACATTTTATTTCTTGTTTAAATTTAGGTGTAATTAAGGATAGCATTTTTGTTTGAGCCGCTTTGTCGAAGAACCCATCGCGTGATTGACAAGTTTTATAGTGAAAAATAGATGAAGTCTTCAACTTTCCGCTATCTTGTCTGGAAGTACTTCTAATGGAGTGCTGGAGTAAATTCGACCCTCTATTTTAATTAAAAGGAAACAGAGGGTAAAGTAATAAAGTAAGTGAGGGATTAGTGAGAAATAAATGAGAGGATAGAAGAATGTGTAAAAGAGTGAACGGATGGGAGAGACGGATGGAGTATATATATATGGAAGTCAAAGTCATCTACTAAACGATTAGTTGAATGGAATAAAATGTCTGGTAAAGGAATGAGAAACAGCTAGAATGTTTTATCAAAATCATGATAAAAATTTAAACACTTTGCCCTACCTAAAATCCAGCATGAATGAATGGATTGATGGAGGGTTCAAAAGTTCAAAAGGGTGAATGCAAAAGTGAAGGCATAAAGAAATGTTTTTACATGTTTAAGAGACAGATGGATAAAAAGAACAACTTGGTATGCTTTTATTTGAATGACTAATACGTTAGTCAACGAATTGCTTGAATGAAACTATCTTAGATTTATGGTCAATTGAATGAAGAAACTACATTTGTAGCAATAGGTATTGTTTTTGATAGATGAAGTGAATGGCCTATATAGTGACTACTATACAATGAATAAAAATGAATGTATGGATGCATGCATGGGTTAAATAAATGATAAATGGTTAATCTATTATGAATTAATTAATAGGAATGGATGCAAGAACAAATTCAAAGTAAAAAATGGGAACAATTTAAGTAGTGCATATGGTTTGTTTATTGTCTACATTCAACGGCAAACTACACTGAATTCTCTGCTCATGTTAGATCAGCGCCAGTGTCCATATTTATTCATTTTTATTTTTTTTATTTTTTCAATCTTATCTTGGTTTTGGTCGGAATAGCTGCACTTCTATTTGATGTGGTTTTCCTTTTTAACTCAACAAAGATACCATCATAGAGGGATTCAACAAAGTGTTAACGAACGCCTGTAAGACATACACTCTTTGTAATTCACTAGTTGTTCAGTTACACCTTTATGTGTACTCATTACGTGTTTGATTACTTGTTTGTTCATTAAAACTATATTTGGGATCGATTAAAATGAGATGATGTATTATGTTGGTACACTGATATCATTTAACCATTTTACAGACGAGTCGCCTATTAAAGTTACATTAACCCTATAGCCAGAATTCTTAATGTTTGCGAACTAATTAACAATATCTGAAAGAAGCATATGACATGATTAAAAGTTATACTATACACTTCATGGAGACGTATATTGTAATTACACGAGGGTGATGCATTATGTATGACTGTAGTAAATGATTCTGGTAATAATCGGTATTATTTGAGTATTGATGAAAATTGGCCCTTACTAATTTCAGTAGCGGTGATGGCGATGGTGGTCGGGTGATGGTGATGGTGGTTATGATGATGATGATGGTGATGACGATGACAATCATGACAGGAAAAGCCGTGATCATAACGATAATGATTAAAAAAAACACTGATGATGCCAATATATATTTGCCGGTTTCATATTGAAAAAGGGACTGACTTCTAGTCTTCAAAAACTGAGCATAATTCATTAAAAAACATCTTCACATAACAAAAACACAAAGATAAACATCCTGATTACTATGCTATTTCAGTTAATTTGCTAATATGTTTAATTTGTTAGCTATATTGAATTTATGAAGGAAAAATGTTTTGGAAGGACACTGTCCCTCCACTACATACATTTCTTGTAATATTCAAGTCCCAACACCTTTATCTGTATTTATCCATTTTTAACCAGACGACGACTTTCATCACTTCTTCCTTTGAACATGTACTTTTGATCTATGGTCTCAAATTATTAATCATAGAAAAAGGTGAGGAATGGTTTCAATAATTTGTATTTTTCTCAACTAGAACCCAGTCACTTTTTCAATATGAAACCGGCCAATTGACATCGTCAGTGGTTTTGTCTGAAGATTTTCACACCTATTTTCTGCATTTTCCTTTTGATAAATGCTCAGTACTCCCATGAACCCTATCGGCCGTCTCTCGAGTCTTTTTGTTGTTGTCCTTTGAGAAAAACAACAACAATCGCAATGCGCGTGCTCAGCGCCAATTGATCAATTGACGACCAATCAATCACGCAGTCATTACCATTATGCCATTAGAACAATTCATCACTACATCGTACGTACTAGCATTACAATGAGAAGCTTAGTATTTTATGAGCTCTTATTGGTCATTTTCGAGTATGGTCGTATTGGTAAAAAGAGCAATTATTTGGGTATCCAACTGACTTTATTGAAGGTCAAGGCATGAGCTTAATGTAGCTAACTCAATGAAAAGTAATAAAAAGAGATCGATAGAGACATCAATATTCACAACAATTTTAACTAGCTGAGAAACTTTAGATTGTTTCTGTTATATCAGGAAACGAATAGAGACCTATAGAAGTCCACATCAACTTTACGAACCAAAGAAGTCATTGCGTTCTGTCCTGCGCTGCCGGCCATAATTAGAGTGTTTCGTCAAACTACAAGAATAAACAGGACTCTTTCAGTCTTGATCGTTTGATTTGATTCACCTCCCACAAAGATCATGTAAGAACACAAAGACCTCTTTTCTTTATCAGATGCGCAAACGAATGAAGCCTAAATTGACTAAACTACAATTAAAACATTGCTCTTTTGAAATCGATTCCTCTGATAGCTTCGATATTGACCAAAATCATTGTGAGTAATAATTGAGGAACTTGTATTTGTTGAAAAACTAAAAATTGCAGAGCAATTAGCAGGACCACCGTGAATATATTGGATGCAAATTAGTTACTTCCCTATGGCTATCCTACTTTTTATTCAGTCATAGGCAGACCGACGATAAACCCAACAACGTTCCTCTTACATTATTTTTTTAGTATTTGACTAAGGTTTCGCGCGGTCATACTCTCAAGCAGCTTTTCCACATCAACAAAATTATTAAACTAATTATTGCTTTTTCCACTCTAAAAGGTAGAACAGAAAATTTCAAAATAGGTTGAACGACTAAAGTTTTTTTATTTGCTAATAAAAATAAAATCAGTCGCCTAGTACGGCACAGTACCGAAGTAAATCCAGTGACACCCTCGAAAGAGATTAATATTCGAAACTAGGAACTTGCAAATAGTTAAAATATATGGCACAAATATATCTACAGTAGCCTTGTTGGAGTGTTGCTAGACAAACCTTATTATGGCCATTCCGTCTTGTGGTCACTAATTTGATAAAGGATTTCTCCCTTTGCCTCTGGCTATTCAACCTCGACGCGTGGAACTAATTAATCATCACTATTGAGCCTAATTATAAACACGATCAACGTAAATAGCAATATTAGCTTGTTTAACTGACGTTTAATTTGATGAAATTCTGTTGTAATGAATTTTTATTTAAATTTCCTTCTTTCGTGTTTGGATTGGCTCTTTAGTTACTAAGAAATAAATGTGTCAAGCGACTGAAGAACGCCGTCAATTTTGTTTCAAATTTGATTATGCGCTCGCTCGCAGATGTTAAAATGGTTCTCAGATCAGTAAGAACATTCAATATTCAACACAAGAGCCACTTCTATAAAGTGATATTTAGTCAAAAGTCTAAATTACCCATCATGCATCACAATAATCAAATCGCTGAACACAGGTATCCCAAAGTTTGTTTTTATTGTACACACAGGCGGCCCAAACCATATTTTTTATCAGAAAGGAATCCCAAACATATGGTTCTTTATTCAGAGGCTAAATATATGCGTACGCACTGTCTGTAAAGTCCGAATAGAGGAGAAATCAAATACGGCACGAGGCAATATCTCTGCATTTTACAGTAAGTAAATGCGTGTGTTTGATTGATTAAGTAAAACATTAAATTTTTTTTTTTCATTTTTTTTTTTTCATTATCATTTAACTGAAAGCCCAGTCCTCTGGCTCCCCACCCCCGTGGAATAGCAGGACAATTAACAATTCGTTATTGTTAAACCTTAATTCTTCCGCTATTCCCTGGGAGGTAGGGGAACCTGTTCTTTCCACTGGATAAACAGGGAGTCCAAGCAATGTTCTTTTGTACATTAACTGCAAATGTGTGTAGATTGTACAGGGAGCCCACATGCAATCGTTCGTTATGCACGATCACTGAATCAACAAGAAGATCAATCGAGCGCTAGAAAATTATAACGTTTCGACATCGTCTAATGCCCTTACCAAGTGAATTTAAAATAGTACCAAGTGAATTCAAAATCCCGTGAAATACACTTTATTACTTCAACTTATTACGCTATATGACCGCTGACCGTCCTTTTTTTTATTTCTACACAAGACGTTTGTAAGTGTGCGCAACATTACTCCAAAGTGGGAGAAAGCATTTAAAAATCACGCAGAGAATAATTCTTGTCACAGCCTCGTCCTCGATATGGTTTCTGTATATTTGAAGAAATATTTAATGATTGGTATTTCATTTTTATTTTATTTTATATATATATATATATATTTTTTTTTTTGGGGGGGGGGGGGGAGGACAGTTTCAATCACAGCATTTTTTAGGTTATCCGTCCGTTTTTGGTGCCGAGATACGCTAACATTTCCACACTTTCTCTTAGAAATCCGCAGATCAAAAAGAACATTTTGTTTGTTACTTGCTCCATTCAATTCATATCGAGGGCACTGTAAATTGACAGGTTTTGAAAAGACATAGAGATGATGTCAGCTGACATCTCTTTTTGATACATTGTGCTGTAGTCACTGGGTTGTTTACGAATGTCATAAACAAACATGGTTGCTGCACTTAAGGCAACTTTTAATTCAACCATTACTGACTGGGAGTCGGTTGTATTTGTGTTTCAAACAAATATCGATGCTGATGGACAACCTGCACATTTTTCTCGGCAAATGTGGTTGTTTTTGAAACCTATTTAGAATATCTGTCACCTTTGAACATAGAAATGTTTCATAAAAAGTTTTGTTGTCAGTTGTGATCATAAAAAAGAAACCTCTCGATCTTATCTCATGTCATGTTTAAGAACTTGGTACTCTCATGCACATGCATCGAGCCAAGAGTTCTGCAACATACGGTTGCATATACGGGGTCTTATACAGACACATTGGCGGTAGTTTACTTCAAGGAGCGTGAAAACGTTACGTTGTACAGCGATTCCGAGGCTCATGTACGAACTAACCCGATGTAAATGCCTAACAGAGAGTACCCTCTATTTAATAGAACCATATGAGCTAATTGTGAGAAACAGATAGTGGGCGAGGCGAGATATTTATTCGTTCCACATAGCCTTTCCAAAACTTAGAAGGCAAATGTTAGCAGCGAGTGACATGTAACTTTCGCCAACGAACTTCAGCATTTGATCGTATCGGTCAATGTATTTCAGCAATAGGACTCCAATACAAATGTCAAAAACCGTTGTTTACTCAAATTATGAGAATACCCGAACACGCCCGAAAGGAATTGTTGGGAACCGTGTTTATAGGTCTAAAAAAAATTGCTGTATATCTTGTTCAAGACACTAGTGCGCAGCCTTTTGCGCGAGATGTCTCGAGTTTGATTCCTTTGCAGTGACTCTCACATCGTTGTTTCCACTTCTTTCTATTCGGTGTAAGCAGTTTATAGTAGCGCTAAATACTCGTAAAAAGGACCATCGATGGAATGACAGTGAAATGTGCGCATCGTCAGCTTACTGGGAGGCCAGCGTCACTAGTGAAGGAAACTATCGACGCTAAATAAAGTGGCTTTATTGTTGTAATCAATATTTTGGCATTCTCTCCAGCGACATTAACATATGCAATATACCATTTAAACAACAGCGTCCCTACGTAGATCGATATTCTTTGCATGCTTTGAATCATTTATACATTTAACATTGATCAGTATGTTCAGCACTGATAGCAGTATTGGCTCGAAAAGGGTCTCTCACTTTGTCTGTTTGCTTGCTTGCTTTCCAAAACAGACAGCCTTATTAGGTTTCTAGGTAATTTAGCTATTTAGCGAGTTTTTAATTCAAGCTTACAGCTTTTTTATTATTTTATTTTGTTTTTGTGATCCATAAATTTGCATCAACTGCTGACTTCCTTACGTCCTATCCCGTTACTATAGATACATTAATTTTATGTTTTTATTTGAGCAACCACTAGAGTCGTATGTAGAAACTAAGAATACACCGAGTAATTGAATAATCGCTATCCATGAAGTCGTTTTTATTTGATATATCACTATGAAAACTTCACATTAATCTTGCTATCTGTATAACTAATGTTGTTTTCACTGAGAGAGAGACGTGGTGGCCTAGCGGTTAGGGCATTGGACTTCGGGTCCAGTGGCCCGGGTTCGATTCCCAGACCGGGCGATCACGTTGTGTCCTTAGGCAAGATACTTTACTCTCTCAGTGCCTCGTCTTCTCGGATAAGGACGTAAAGCCGGAGGTCCCGTCTGCCTTCACTCTGACTATGTTATAAGGTGGACGTAAAAGAACCGCTGAGGACGTAAACAAATCTCTGGCAGTGACCACCCTCAGTGTCTGTGGCTAGCGCATTTGATCATATTCACATGTAATTTGCGCTTTACAAGTATTAAATATTATTATTATTATTATTATCACTGAGTAATTGTGCTGGTGCAACCTTATATACACATGGTAGCAACTGTAGTAGTTTTAATGTAATGTCAGGGTGGATTTTATGGAAAACGTTTGCAATTAAACGCACGATAGCAACTGAACTGTAGTGGTTTTCATGAATTACTATAAGGGTGGATTTTATGGAAAACTTGTGCACTTTTTATATACCTTACCACAACTGTCTAGTAGTTATACGGTTTTGTTGTTGTTGTTGTTGTTGTTTTAATTTGTACTTATTTTGATTTTAGATAAGTTATGCTGATCATAAAAACGGTAATGCAGCCATTTATCTCAGTTTGCGAATGCCTTGTGTCGCTCGGTTATTCTATGCGCATATTATCATGCTCCATCGACAGAGCTGCAGTTTCTCCATCCATACTCCCGTGTCCATCTATCGAATCTTTTCTGTTCTGAAAGGCCGTATGGGTAACCACTACTTGGTCACTTTCAGTGTTTGTCTGATCATCGATATCACGGCAACGAACGCTCTTTCGTGATTCTTGAAGTGCATTCGTGCATTCGGGAGTGCGACATTGTATTAATAAAAACCGATTGTACATGCAGCACATATGGTCCATTATTTAATTATATCAATTAGCCATTTTAATCGATATGTAACCTCAACTGAGATTTTTTTAAAGTGTACATGACATAATTTATACTGTGTTTAACATGTGATGTATGCGTTTCAGGATATAATAGTTTGTTAATCATGCGAGTTCCCTCTTTTTCTTTGTATCTATTTAATTTGTTCACAACGATAATCATATCGCACTTTTGCTTTTCTCTTCCTTTGAAAACTTTTGAGAAAAGGAAAATCAAGTTTTTTCTAAGTGTACTTTAGTGACAAAAAAACTTTCAACTGTCAAAAATGTTCGACATAAATGGACAAGATTTTCAGTTGAAAATCACATGGATGGGTATGACAGGCGTGGAGAGCCAGGAGGTAACACAAATAGAAGGCAGAAAAAGATGAATCCAGCAGAAGACACAAAGAAAGTTATGAAAACACATCTCAAAAAGCTAAACATTTCAAAATTGATGCTTCAATATCCTCTTGGACGCTTCCGGCTTCCTCCCTTCACTTCAGTTTTTTGTTTAGTTGTGAACTTCACCTCTCATCGTACTACCCACTCCCCTTCTCATTTTTACCTTTTTACTGGGTTTGTCTGCGATTTAGATTGTCGACAAAACAATTATATAAAATACTGTTAATAATTGCTGCACCATAATAAAAATTGTTTCTTAAAATACTTTTTTTAATAATATTTATCTAATATATTAAATATTTTGCTTGATGTCGATTAAGTTTCCACATATGAACGTACTTGCCTACACGAAAGCACAAAACAACTTGCACAAAACTTTTAATATGAAGAAAATAGATTATTACTGCTATTGAAATTGTATTTTGTTGCTTGATTTTTTTGTTTTGCAGTCTTCTGTTTGTTCAGTTTAAGGTTCTGTATGATATATTAATAATTAATAGTTCAGGATGGGAGCTAGCGAACCACACATTTAGTGATGGTTAAAATGTACAAAACAACATCCCACCACTAACCAGACCACATCGGTTACTTATATCACCACAGACATAAAGCAAAAAAAAAATGTGTATATAAACCTAGACCTTATCTTATAGATTAAAGAGATAAGACTAGCTAAAGTCTAGTACGAACTTTACAACGCTTTTAAACGCTGGTACTGCTCGTGTTTTGGCGCGAAAATCTTTAATGGCGGTAAATTCCAGATAAGATCAAAATGTCAAACAGCTTTGATGGTTATTGACATCGTATAGACAGCTATGACAGAAAAGGCGGAACACACATCAAAATCACTAAAATTGATTACTGAAACGACGCTTTTTAAGATCGTGTTTCTATTTTGGAGACAGAAGGAGTGAACTTATTGTGTTTTAAGAGCCTGGAGTTCTATTAAAAGGGCAAAAGTGTAACGGACTTTGTGAACGTTGAAGTCAATCAACAAAGCAAATCATGAACCATTGATTCGTATTGACAACGGTATTTATTTGGAGTGACTGAAGATCCTTAGTTATCTTAATTGGCTTTGTTTTGCCACGGCCGTACTCCTTTTCAATAAATATCAAGTGTAATTTTTTGTCTTGGCAGCAGAAAAAAAGAGCACCGCATAACCTCTGACTTTTTTTGAACATCACTATTTTACTTTTGTTTTATTTCATCCTGTATTCTTTGGTAATTTGTTACTTTAAGCCTGGTTTAATTCGATTGATTTTTAAATCAAGGATAATAACTTTCAAAATAATATTTATTTCATATTTTCTGCATCTTTTTTTATTTTTTTCATCTTATTCTCATATTTTTTCGTTATCTGAATATCATTTCCTATTTTGTGTTCTTAATACCTCTCCATAATTCTATTTATTCCATTTTATTTATTTTTTTATTTTATTAATATTTTGTCATTATTATTTTTTGCGTTTCTAAGTTACTAAACATTTTATCAATGTTACGAGTTCAATCGTTATCAGTTGAGCATTTCCTTGCTATTATCATCATCTTTAAGCTGCCTGTCTATTCAACATTCTCTTGTGTATAATTGATAACGCAAACACGGAAAACCATATTTATACAATTTAGATTTGTTATGTTTGTTTGTTAGCCACAAAAATACCAAAAAGGCTGATTAAAGTGATTTACCGTCAAAACATTTGACCATGATGGTTGGACGTTATTTTAATTGTACGTAATTTTATGGCTACAATTCAAAAAGCTGCAAAGCGATTGAAACGATTAGTAAACACAGATCGATTAACACAATCTTGGTTGGAGATATAAAAATGATAGTCTTGCTATATTTAGTTTAATAACTTTGAAACGCGCTCAGTTACTTAGAATTGATTTGTACAAAAACAAAATGTACATTATTGTGCAGTTTTCAGACAATTAAAACTCAGCAATCTCATTCAAAATAAATCCAATTAACAAAAGTCATTCAGTGATGATGTGAACATGTTTTTATTCAAGTCACCTCATTCATTATACTAATACTTTAGCAAAACATAATGTTGTCAAAAATAATTACTTGTTATTTGGTGAACAGTAGGGAATGTTAACTGTTCGATCTTTCGATCACATCCCAAAGACGTTAGGCTGAAAATGCGACTAATTCGCGAAGGTATCATGTCGTTGACTGGTGCGCTATCCAAGTTGTCATCGAGTACTTTGACTAGTTGGAGTCGAGATGCCCAACTTGTAGAATGACTAGTTAAGCTTGCACTAAGTTAAGACCTCCATTAAAAGGGTTCTTGACTACAAGAGCTCTTTTGCAACAATGACCAATTAATAAGGTAAAACTCCCCTCCATCGTGTGCAGAGAGCAGCCATTATTGGCCATCACTTTAAATAGTGTCTTGTCAGAGAAAGAAATAGGCGGAGAAATAAGGCCAAGCGATTTTGACCTGTAGCTTGAGATTGATACACACACAGTTAATTGTTGAAATGTAGTTTGCATGAGCTATCAATTTTGATTGACATGAATTGAGTGATAGTTCCCTAACCTTGCAAGCACAGCTCTCGACATACATGCCTATTATTTTGTGTACTTTGACAGTAACGAGTACCACTTATTCTTGCTACAAACACTAATACTTAGACGAACTTAAAGTGTTGGTGTGCTACACTTAGTTCTTATAGTACAAAGACAGCCTTTGGAACATTGCTTCTTCTCTTTGGGTCATTTCCGGTGTATCTCTGGGGTCACTAACTGTGATTCGAGACTGGCCAATTATTAGACACGTTTCCGGGATTTTGTCTTCAAAAGGACATAGATGGCTTACAGCTTGTCAAAGGAGAGAGAAAAGATCTCAGTGCTTGACCCTCGCAATGAAGAGATTAATCCAAAGAGAAAACTTGCCTAAATACTGCAGGATAAAAATAGACAAAAAGCACTAACAAGTCATGTAACATTGTTTACTTACATAAAGAAAAAAAATCAGGTTGGCAGGTTGGTATGTTTAATCAGGGCTATCACCTTTTTTTAATCAAGAAAAACTGCATTACTATTACGTTTGGTTTTCAATAAAATTAACTCACCTTAATTAGAACGAATTGCTTGTTTACCAAGTCAAACACCACGTATAAGTTTTTTAATCTAAAAGCAAAAGGAAAACTCTTATTCATGTCTGTAAGCCAAAAAAAATGATTCTTCACTAAACGGAAAAACTCTTATTTTGGATAATGATTATTTTGAAGAACGAATCTGAAATAAGTGATGTTCATTTTTCTTTTTTTCCCTTTTTTTCTACGAAAGATATACAACGAAAAAAGTTGATGTACCTTTTGACGGGTCTCAAGTTTTGAGGTACAACATTATGTCATAACAAGTCAGTTGTATGGCTGTAGATATATCTTTTTCACCTAAGAGTCATAGGAAACAACTAGACACTTTTTTACATGTTCTAAGTATCAACTAGTCTGATTTTCAGATTTCGCACTTTCTTTTTTGTTCGTATCATTATGTTACCATCCGCTGAAAGATATCACACACAGAAAAAAAAAACAGTATAGTGTTTTTGATGCAATGATAAATACATGTCTTAAATGTTAATATTTTACAAACTTTGTCAAAACAGTATTACATTTTATGAGAATGATTGTACTTCGTGTATGTCTGTGTAAAGAATTTGTCATTCGATTGACACAACAACGAAAAGAAAAGACATATTCATTCCCTTGTAATTATATGTACAAATTTCCGGTCGTTCCGATCAACTCCAACAAATGAATAAATCAATTTTGTGTTCAAATCAACTAACCCGGACGCCAATTATATCATGGAAACAGCTTAGAGAAAGACTGGCAGAGGATGAAGTTTTTTACGAGATTATGAGATTCGAAATTGACATGTCTGTCAAACTTGAATATTACCAATTCATGGTTGTAATTGTTCTCGTGGCTTATCGAACCTCCTACCTAAAGATCATTGTTTGTTTTGTAAGAAAACTACTGAGACTACACGCTAGTCTTGCTAGTCTAACTTATTTTTCATATAGTCATTTTCTGGTTAACGTAATTAATTTATTTATTATAATAAAGTATTGTTGTGTTGAAATAAAAACTATAGTTGTTTATAGTGGTTTGCAGTTTCCACAGCGCTACAGTAAATTTAAAGAGGCGTGAGGACTAGCTTTATTTGTGGGCGGGAAGTTCTGATGTATAAAGGGTACCAGTATAATACTAATTCTAAAGTAAATTTTCGAGCCTATAAAATAGGATTAAACGCATAATTGGCTTTCTGTTAACGAGCTGAAACTATCATACTTTGGCCAAGAGCTATTTGGGAGCATCATTTTAATAGATCGCTTCATTGTGGTTTTGTATGAAAAGTGTTCGCACTGGCTATCACTTTAATTAACAGGCATGTCGTCCAAAATGACAGCTCTTTATCACTCTAAATAAATTCTCTTCAAACACTGGCTAATGACATGTGTTCAATGTCAAACCGGTGCGAGCATGACAAGTGAATGTCCCTGCGCTCATACCTTACCCCGAGACGAAGTGTAGTGTATACATATTTAATCGGGTCAGCCATCTTAGAGCCACGCATTGTGAGCTCCTCCATGATATGTCTTCATTTTCTGTCCGTAATATCCTGAATCTTAAAGAACCACGAATGCAAGCCAATAATAACTCTAACGCAATGAACCTCGCTGTTTACCAAACGGATAATGTTGGTTATGAACCACGGTCCAAGCTTGATATGGGACTTCATTTAGCTCAGAAAGCCCAAGAATCTAGTAAGTCTTAACTAAAATGTATTGACAACCCTAACAACTCAGAAATATGTATTTTGAGTATTTGTGTTAAAAGCTTTGTAATGTTCTTTTCACTTACGTGTTGTGGTTTTCGTCATTAATTCAAACTTTAGTTTAACGTTTTTAGTGGGTTTAGTATGTTGTGACTTTGATTTTTAAGAATTTTCGTATTTTGAATTCACGACATACTGTTTATAAACGTATGATATCTGTTCGTAGTAGGTTTGCTTCGTAAGGTTTAAGTAAACGAGTTCTTGTTTATTGAGACGAATTCAGTCGGATTATACTTGCTTAGCGATAGTGCGAATTTTGTGTATTGTACAGATCATGTAATAATTGATACTTCTTTCGTACATCAATATGACAATATCATAAAACACACAAACAATTTTTAATCCATAAAGCACACATTTATCTAAAATACACAGTAAAGAAATAGATTGAAGGCAGTGAAAACACGATCATTGTTATCAACTTTGATATGGCCTCTGTCACCCCTGTATGGTTGCTAATCGCATTTTCTTGTAACAGCTCCTCAAGCGCATCCTGAAAGACTAAAAGACAATTCAGGAGAACTACTACGACACAGAGAAAAAGAAGAAACTCCAGAGGTACCAAAGAAGCGTAAAAGAAGAATTCTATTTACCAAAGCACAAATTTACGAGCTAGAGAGGAGGTTTCGTTATCAACGGTACCTCTCTGCACCAGAAAGAGAACAACTTGGAAGAATGATCAATCTTACACCACAACAAGTTAAAATTTGGTTCCAAAACCATCGATATAAGCACAAAAAACTGGCTACTGAATGCGGAGAGTATAAAGAGCCTAGTAGATCTATTTTCCCTCGTACTGTCCCCGTTCCTGTTCTTATTCGAGATGGTCAACCTTTTCACTCCGACTACAACACTAGTCAGCCATTCTATAACCAATGCACCTCATCGACACCGAGCTATGCAGAATACAACGGCTATTCTAATAACATGGGGTATACCAATACACTACAGCCGAATCAAAACACCAATGGCTATAGCCATTTGTCTGTTAGCTCGTCTTGTATGCAAGCTGCATATTCCCCGTATTGTAAAACATGGTAAGAAAGAACTGTACATATATACTATACAAACTATCATTCTAAACGTCAATGGAAATACGCCCTTCTAGACTTTAAAAGAACACTATTCCAATACAGCAATGTAGACAGTAAAAAAGAGTTGTTCAACATTACAATATGTTAATGAAACATAAATGTAGGCGGGGTATGAGTTATGCCTAGGAATATTCAGTTACCAGCAAATAAATGATACCAATTTTGCGGTCCTCTAAATAGTAGATATCATCTCTATTATGTACTGTCTGAATCGAACACTACGTCTTGCGTTCAGGTGTAAGTTAAGATGATAAACTTAATCAAATAAAAACAGTGAAGTTACAATCGAGATTTTTCAACATGTTAGCCTGTTCAAATAGCTTTTGATATGGCTTGAACGATGGCATGTAAGTTCGGTGGCAGCACTTCATCTTGAATCATATACACGCGAACGCATTAAAACAAAAACTCATATAATCGTATTGAACATCTAAGAAGTTTAAGCCTTCCAAGCTTCCTATAGTAAGAGGTTTGCAATCGAGTGAAGCACTATTAGCAACGCCATGACACCGTTCTCGCTTTAGCTCTTTTCAGAACAAAAGCCAGCTCGTTTTGCGGTAAGGACCGAGTAAGTCATAACAGATCAAGTTTAGACTTAAGTTGACATTTCCTTTATTAACTAAAAGTTTTCTTTTTTCTCAAACTTTGAAACAAATCCATAAGTTATGAATAAAGTATTACATAGAGGGCGGTCAGTATCAACTTGAATGGTTGTCTATTTCAAACAACAGTAGCTCTCTAGTAACAAAATAACTAGTCTTAAGATTTGAATCGCTTTAGACTATCCCAGTATTCTAGAACCTTATTCAAACACATTACATATTGTTTTTTCTTTTCTTTTTGCTACTAAACTTGTTGCTATTACTTTTGTCAGAAACACAAAAACATCTCTGAAAAGAAATGTTTGAATTCCATAACAACCAACAAAGTTCGATGGCACAGTTTTAGTTTTACTCTTAGTTCTAGTTTATTTGAGTTCACAAAGTTAGTTTTTCTGTTCTATTTGTATCGAAAGTTTGTCAATTAGTTGACTAGTAGGTAATACTAAACACACCTTGCTTTTTTATTTGCTCTTGTTTTTCACCTATTTTGCTTGTCTTCAGAATGCATCAACATCGACACACAGAAACTACACTTAGTTATTCGTTGTTTGTCAAGCCTACACACTTTACCAATGGGACACTTGGTACCGCGATTTCACAAAAAAACCGACAATTCGAAGCTAAATTGAGTCTGAACTAAATTAAAAGTCTCAGAATTTCCTTTTTTTCGTTAAAACCAGCAATCTTGATTTCATAGAATTACCGCATTACAAATAAGCTTTCAGGATTGCATGTGATCATTAATTAAATTATATGGCACTTCGTGATATTGTCTGAGATTTTTTATTTGCCATTGTGAATGGAGTTTTTATTTTTAAGAAGTCGCCGCCTTACTCTTTGGAAACCTGTAACAGTTTATTCTTATCAAAACCAAGAAGAAATCTTGAAAATCTTTTAGAAAGTTACGTTCTTGTTGAATTAACTGTGATCATGATTTTACAAAAAGCCACAAAAAAAAAGTTTCTCTATTTACTGATCTGTGAAAAATAGAGAGAAATGAAGATATGGGATATGGATGGCTGTTTTTTTAAGTGACAATGTTATTAAACTTTTGGCTAAGGATAAAATATAAACCATCAAAATATTACACGCCCTGTGCATGAAGCAATGAATTAATATATGGCCTAAGTATTTATTATCAAATCATATATAGGAACAGTGACTTTACATAGTTGATAGTAGCTTGATAAAAGTGCAAGTAAAAATATGGAATCTTGTAACTAAGAAAGTATGGACTGAATATATATATATTATACATAGAATGTAATGATTAATAGAGATGTTAACCAATTGTTTTGCTAGACTAGTGATTCCCATTCAAGAATGAGATCAGGTCATGTTCCAATGAATAATTGAGCAAATGTCATGTTTTCGATTAAAAAAATGATGTTAATTTTGATGTTCATAATTACGCTGTCACAATACAATGCAGGTATATCCTGAACCAAAACCTGCCTAAAAGCCCTTGTAAACTTTAGACACATGTAAATAAAATTGTCTATATGAATAAAACTATTGTATCATGAATTGTTGAAATGTCTTTTTTTTGTGTTGGTTTTCAACTGGGATTGTATTCTAGCAAAGCCTTTATAACAAGAAGTAGGAGTTTGAAGTCATACATTAATATATTGATGTTCCACATGCCACGCTGTTTGATGAAGAAAAAAAAGGAAAAAGATACCAAAAACATCGAAAAGTTAGTTATTGATGTGAAAAAGAAATTCCAAGAAAGCAGGATCATTGCAAGGTTGGAGTTGAGATTGCATGAACTATTTGAAATGGCTGCCATGTTTGGTCCTCCACGTCTGACCATAATCACCCTGTTACAGTGACCCTAATACTTATTGAAAAATGTCTTTTGCGCTTATCAAGAATACACTAACCGCAAAATACCTGGGATATATCAAAAAATCTTATTCCTATTTTATTTTTAGCCATTGTAATCAAGAAAACGTTTTTGTGTCGTGTTTGTTCGACATACGCCTATCGGAATTGACATCTTTCAAGAAGAACACGGTGGCTTCTTCACTAACTACGCAATCACCACTATCTTTTCAGTTTATTTCTTCTTTTTTTTCTAATTTTCGTCTATATCTATTGTATTTTACTAGCATCAACAGAATCTGTACATTGTTGTTTTATGGTTTACAGCGCAAAGGCAAGCACTCAGCGTTTCTGGGTCATAAAATAGTGCTTTTGGTTAGAACATGATATCTCGATCTTCTCTCTTTTATAATCCTTTTAAACTTTAGACTTATCTCGCTAAGACTATGAATTAGAACAATAATTCTGCTGTATTGTTCTACTATCACGACATAGACTGCAACGATGTTCTCTCTCCACTAACACTGCCTCGGTCTTCTCTGATCTCTAAGAAGCTGACATAAACAGAGAAACCTCATCATTTTCGCTTCTATTATACTCTGTTGTTTTACAAGAGAGAAAGCAGTTTTGTTACAAAACAAAAGCAACCGCTATGGAACATAGTTGTTCATACATTTGGGCGACGAAATCGTTTCTCTTGAGATACAAATCAAAGGTAATCGTCATCACTCAAAATTTCTGTTGTTGTCGGGTATATTCGTTTTTCGCTATTTCTCTACGACCCTATGGTACCATTTTGTTTCAAGTAAGAAAATACCTTTCTTTCATATCACTGTTGCCTCTCACTCAATCAAAATCGTTAAAAAACTGTGTACTTTACAAAATTGAGTTAGGGAATTTTCCTAATTCAATGTTGTGCCTGTTGTTGTAACTTGGTAAGAATTCTTTTAGCTCTTGTCGCTTCGGCAGTGCTTTGCTGGTAGTCGGAGGGTGTTAAAATTTATTTTGTGAGATTGATATATTAGCTTATACCAATATTAAAACAAGTTTTTCGATTGAACTAACCAGTTAGTTTGAAGGTGCAAGTAATATGGCTCAAACTCAACTAGTCTTTTCGATACAAAACTAGTCAACAAAGGTCTCAACTACTCAGATCGATAGACGTGTGGTTTCAGGTATTTGCTTGCATCATTTGTTTTCTTTTCATAATTTTCTTTTCGTGAAAACATCAAGTTAGTTTCCAAGTAGCACCTAATTAATATTTACGACAAACCAACTACACTACGACATTAATTTTATTGAACTCTTCGAGCAGTTTTATGTTGGTGAAACAAAGAGTGGATGGCGTGCTACGCTCTGAAATGTGAAATATTTTGTCTGGATAAAATCATTGGCGATCCTTGTAAACAGCCGGCAGTCGCTGCAAGGAATATTGTTCTTGCTCTATGTTATATATAGTAATGGAATTTAGACCTTTTTTAATCCGTGCATTAAAGCAGTCATGGTATTGAAAGAAAGCGACATTTTTGAAGACAATCTACGACAAGTGAATTGTTACCACCGTTTTATTGAACAAACATTGGACCAAGTGGAGTGAGCTAAAGTAACACGGTCGACTTACTGATTTTAGTTAGTTTTAGTTTAATTTACAATAACAAAAACAAATCAGTTGAACTAAATTGTACTATTTAATACGATTAGTGGAAAACTGGTGTTTTATTCCAAAAGTACATTTTAATTGATCGTGAGATTAAACTGTAGAGGGATTAACTCTGACATATTGTTCTGTTGTTTTTCCTTTTCTTTTTTTTTCCTGCGTTTTATTCCACATTCATAATCGTCAATTCTCTTTTTAGTTCAGCATGTATTTCTTTCTTGATCAGAAAGCGCTTTCCAGAAATAACATCCAAAAAATGTGTTAAAAGTATTTGACTTTTAAAAGGAGTTATACATAGCAGCAATGTATGTTTTCTTTTTGTTCTTTAAACGATTAAGAAAAAGAGTGGAATTTTCCATGTATTTCTACATTTATCTTCTTGGACCTTTGTTCAATTATTGGTAATCATGTAGAACATAAAGGCAGTTAATCTGACGTTTGAACTCTTTTACTAGGAGCTGTTTTAGGTTGATTTGTGTGCTGCATTATACTAATCCGCTTAATCCGTACAGCAAACACGACGTAAAAGGGACCGACCCACGTTACCTTTTCACTTTATAATAGATGACTAAAATACCCATACTTTTTCACTCCCTACACGTCACAAAATACGCATAGTTCATTGATAGAAAGGTGCACTTGAACATGTAAGTATTAGCGCGAGTCTTTTGCTAAAGGCTAAATATGATTCTATCAGAGTCCAATCTAACTAATTTACAAGTTTCCGGCAAAGCAGTGAAACTATTAAAGTGGAATGCGTAGAAAGAGCCCTTATCGGGTATCTATCCCAAGGACTTTAAGTACGTTTTTGAATCAACATTTACAGACAAGTGTTGTCCTTAATGTTCTCCATTTCCGTTGGAAAAGTCGGTCATTTTACAGTCCGTTGCAAAATAGCGTAAAATGACGAGAGAAGGGACAATACTGCAGGCAGCTGAAAAAGGCAAGTCAATTCGCTACACACCACTCCCTAAGCCAACTGTGATTACGCAAACAATTGTCAAGATATCCATGCCAACTTTTTTCTTCATTATAAACAAAAGATACAAATTTTTTAGACAAATATATAACACCAGCACTTGAGAATTACAACAGACTAGAAAATGAAAAATTCTGTGTGAATAGAGTGTTCTTTTCGTGATCCCAAGTTTACTTGACATTGATTTGAGTCGTTAAGATCACTCTTTCAATTACCTTTGAATGCATCGTTAGTATCTTTTAAGTGACAGGAAACTAAACTAAAGCAAGAAAACAGTTTTATCGCATGTATAACTGAGACTCTTATAGACTCTTTAAGACCTAATGTCCATTTATCAATGATAGAAGAATATAGATGGCCGCAAAATTCTTAGCAAAGCAAGCGTATACACACTTAGTAGTGCACTATTGAAAAAGGCGACGTTAAAGTAAACATACTGTGCATTTTAACACGCTTGCTATTAGATTAAATAACAAATTGGATGACTTTTGAAGTCCAGCTTCAACCGGTTAAATGCATCAACCACGTAACTGGATTTTCTCCAATTTTTACGCACTTTCATGTTTGAAAACAACTGGGCTAATTATAGGATGAAGATGTCATTTCAATAATTGATGTTGGTGAAAAATCTCATTTCAACATTTATTAATTTATTAAAAAGAAAGCCGGACATCCTAATGTTGTGTTTTTTTGTTTGATGTAATGTTTGTTTGTGTGGTCTTTGTTGTGAATATTTTAAAGAATTGATCAAAGTTGCTTGTAATACAATATACAGGAATGTGAAATCGATGAAATCCTTCTACTGAATGAAATAATCATTGTTACACTGTTGCTACTTTTACTATATCTCACTCCATACATGAAACACTTCATAAGAATATATATATAAAAAAAGAATATATATAAAGAAAAAATATATACCGATGATTGTGCCCACAAGAATCATTTAATTATCGAATCACTGAGAGAAAAAACAACTTTTCAAGCCAAATATTTGGGGTTACATGGTTCACTTGTACTAGCATTTCTAATCAATTTTCAAAGATAATATGCTACACGGATCAATACTTTTGTTTATAAATAAATGGGAAAATGTAACACCGAAAATCATGGATCACTCTCAATTACAGCGCAGTCACGGACTACTGGCTTAGGAAGGACTGGAAATATCAGTCCGTTGTAGTGTACTTGATACAACTAGAATACCACGCCTTGTTGATGTTGTTGCATTGTTTTTCATTGTTGGTTTTGTATATAAAGGAAGTGAGTTGTTTTAGTACATGATTGGGTGGGACACTATCCAATGAAACTAAATAATACAGTGTAACTTGAAAGACAATAAAAAAGAATATGAACAAAAAGAGCTTGCTTCGTGTTGCGCTCTATATCTACCAGAAAATGAAAACTAATTAAAAACTGAAACATGTAAAAACCGCACAAACAGGCAAGTCTCAGTATTCTGAATGTACAAAATGTACATGATTTTAGGGGATAATTCAAACCAATATTAAAAAAACGTAGACGCTTCGCGGCTCTATTTATTCGTCGATTGATGAAAGCCCCACTATAAAGTCACTCAATATCAGTGACGACTTTTACAGTGAAACAGAAGTGAACTTCTAAGATTAAGATATTTCTCGGCAAATTTCGGTTTGTGATATTGCATTTATATCTCGCATAACAGCAGTTTTAGATTAGTTATCAGAGCAAGTGTTAGACTTTCAAAAATGTTTTTCAAATAAAGCATCTCTTTGATATTGTTCAAGAAAAAGCCAACCCTCTGATCGATATTGCTTTCCAAAGCTAAGTTGATTGGAAGTAAGTGAATAGTTTCAAGTTGATTGTCTAACTATAAAAGATGCTTTTAAATGATGCACTTGGGTTTAAAATAGGATCTCCAAAAATTGGTTAGGATATATTTAATAGGAAAAAAGAGAAAGAAAAAAATGCTTATACGCAGATTTTGAAGACACATTTACATTTTTGTGTATATATGGAATTTTTTTGCGACAGTCAGATTAGAACTATCCAAATACAATTCATTCTTTAAGAATGTAGATTTTGCGCAAAATATACAACGACATTCAAGAACTGATACCGACGTCTAAATGACTTCCACTTCATTGTCTTACAACAAATCTTGAATTTCTCTTTCATCCAGTCTGTTCATAGAGTACTTCTGAGTTTGGAAACTTAACATTGTGATTTTTGTCACTGAATACAAATTATACTTCTGGTTATCTAAATTAAGGCGCTATGTGGCACAT